>DF239763.1:98491-178934 GCA_000507305.1 Breviolum minutum Mf 1.05b.01
AATAAGTTCAAAAAACTTTATCCAATACTTCTGATTTTAGACGATATTGCAGATGACCCCAAAATAGCAAGATATTCCAAACTATTAAATTCAACTTATGTAAGAGGAAGACATAACGGAATATCTGTAATAACAAGTGTCCAGAAGTTCAACGCCTTAAACACTTTGATAAGAGTAAATGCTACACACCTATTCTTTTACAAAGTCAGGAATTTCAAAGAAATTGAGTTATTACAAGATGAACTGTCAGCACTACCTAGAAGAAGTAAATTACAAGATAGTAAAGACGCGTTGTATAAAATGTATGAGATTGCTACAGCAGAACCACATAGTTTTTTGTATATAAACCTTTTAGAAAAAGACATCAATAAGATGTTTATGATAAAATTCAGCCAGTATATGAGATTTGAAGATTGATAATATTTAAAGAAATAAGACATTATAAGATTATATAAGAATTATGCCTAAAGTTCCGGTAGATTATTCTAAAACATATTTTTATAAGATTGTATGTAATGACACTGATATAAAGGATATGTATATTGGACATACCACTCAATTTACCAAAAGAAGGTATCAACATAAAATAAGATGCTGTAATCCAAACAACCCTAAGTATAATCATAAAGTTTATAAATGTATCAGAGATAATGGACACTGGGAAAATTGGAATATGATTTTGATTGACACTGTGAATTGTGAAGGTAAATTAGATGCCGTGAAAAAAGAAAGAAAATTTTATGAAGAACTAAAACCATCATTAAACATTGTTAAACCAATGAGAACTGAAGATGAAAGAATAAGTTATCACAAGGAACACTACCAGAAAAACATTGAAACAATCTCTGAAAGACACAGACAATATAGAAATGAACACGCGGAAGAATACAAACAGGACAGAAAAAATAATCCTGAGAAATATAGAAACATTGACAGGCAAAATTATTTGAAGAGACGAGAAAAAGTTTTAGAAGAAAACAAACAAACATTTGAATGTTGTTGTGGTTCTATCATCACAATGGGATACAAAACAGAACACGAAAAAACCAAGAAACACCAACAATATTTACAATTAATTTAAAATTAATATTATTAATCAATCTTAATAATATTAATTTAAAATAACGATTGCTGACATAATGTTATAGCAGGTAATTTATAAAAGATTTTATCTTTCTTTTGGTTTTTGACTTCTTTGATTTCTTCGTAGATTTCTACAATGGCTTTTTTGAACATTTTATCTTTACTGCTCATTTCATCTTCATTCATTTCTTGAACTGCTTTTATGTCATTAACTTCTTTTACTTTTGAAGCACTACTACCCATTCTATATATTTAATCTACATTTTTTGCTTTTGATTTTGATTTTGCTTTGGGTTTTGCTTCACCTTTTCCTTTACCCTTTAGTTCTTTTATAATATCTTCAACCTCAAACAGTCTTGCTTCCAAATGCTCAATCTTGCTTTGCTGTTCTTGACAACATCCCCATAAAACCACTGATAATTTCATATAATTGATGCTTAAGTATGCTTCTCCTTCATCTTTTTTAGGTTTAGTTTCTTTTACAATATTATCAAATTCTTTTGGTAGATGTTCTAATAATTCCTGTGCTATAAATCCATATTTATCACTATTTTTATATTTTTCATCTTTGTATTCAAAGGTTTTTATCTTAACATTTTTGACACAATCGCAATAATTACTTTCAACATCTTGAATATTAGTTTTTAGTCTTTCATCCGAAACGGTTGTATCAACAATATTACCTATTACTGCTATATTTGTATTATCAATAGGGGCGTTAAAGTCTAAAGATTGGTCTGTCCTATTCCATTTCATATATTCAACTCTATTATCCCCTGCTGAATTTGCTCCATAAAATACTGTATCTGATGTTAAAGTTCTATTTTTAAAAGAATTACAATATACATTTGAAGCCGACATTCCTCCCCCTATGGGTGATACATTTATAATATCATTGTTATCAATTCCTGCTGATGTTTCAATTTTAAATATCTCTGTTCCATCCCTTTGAAATACTAAATCATTATCACCATTGCTATTTATCGTATTTGTTTTTACACTACCAATTGTTGTTTCTCTATTTAAAGTAATGCCTGTGTGAGTGATTTGAAAATTAGCATTAGTTGAATTACCAACAAAATATCTAACTATACTATCAGCATTTTCCAATCTAAAATCAGTGTATTGAACACCACTTGAAAATTGATTAATTTGTAAATTATTAACTTGTATTTGAGCATTTGCTCGTAATAGTTTAACAAAATCTACACTATCCACACTTTCAACTGTAGTAAGTCTAAAATACTCTACATTATTTCTATTAAAGACAAGGTTATTATCGTCATTTGTGTCTATTGTGTTTGTTTTAAGTTTGACTGTGTTTTCAATTGTTAAATCCTTTTTAAGATTAACATAAGATGTTGTTAATTCCATACAAGTAATTTCACCTGTTAAACCACATCTAAATCTAATCATTGGGTTCGTCGTGTGATTATTTCTTATATCAAAATGATTAACGCCTCCGAAGGCGTAAGGTGCTAATGTTAATTTTTTTGTCGTATCGACAACAATTTGATTACCACAATGAACTGCTCCTGTAAATTCAGCAAAGGTAGAAGTAATACTCAACCTCTGAACTCCGTATCTTTTGATTATTAAATCTGTATTTGTTAATGTATTTATTTCATTTACTCTTACAACTTTACTAATATCAAGAGTTTCTGCCGCGTGATTTAGTTTCCAATATTCTATATAAGCAGTATCTGCCGCGTTGTTTCCATAACAAATCAAATCATTACCGAATGCTATTGGTCTTATTATATCAGTAAAAATATTTTGTGATATAAAGCTTCTATTGTTTGGAACTCTTACTGTACCACCAACTTCAAGACGCAACATTTCACCCAGTGTATTAATGTTAAAAACCATATCATTTAATCCAATTGTGTTTAATGTATCTACTGATAGTGTGTTTAAAGATAGACCACCTGAAAATTCAACATTCTTCATTAATATGATTTTTTCAACTGTTTCATCATCTATTATCTGACTATCCAATGTTATGTATGGTATAGCATTCCTTTGCATAATCATATTAGCATTTGAATAAGTGTTTATTGTATTGCTCTGTATCTGCTGTGATGTTTGTATATTGCTACTTGCTTGTATTACTTGTGCCTTTAATGTTCCTCCTAAATTAGATAAACCATTAACATAAAAATCTTCGTCATTGGGAGCACCTACAGCATTTACAATCAATTTTCCATTACCGTTTGTACTGTCTATTCTTAATGTTCCTATGATGTCTTGGGGATTACTTACATTCAATTTAGCATTGAGTAGATTATCAGTTTCCGTTTGAGTATAGTAATTTGATAAATCTACATTACCACCACCACCTCCACCGCCTTCTGCTATTGCATTATTCACATACTCTTCAGTTGCTAAATGACTAGTACCCGTGTTTAATAACTTTATGAATTCAGTACCTATGTATGAAATATTACCATCTAAACTTAAAGCCATATATTATAGTTTATATTTTATTTATCGTTTTTTAGATTTTGGGGAAGATTTCACTATCGTTTCATCTTGGTCTTTGACGAAAACATATTTTGACAAAGATTTTGGTATTTTGCTTGTTTTTGTTGTATGTATTGTTGTTGCAAGAGTTGGTAGTGATTAGTAATATCGGCTAATGGGTTAGTTGGTTTGAGGATTTGTTTCTTCACTGGTTGAAATAGTTTAGGTTTTGTTATTACTTCTTCTTCTTCTTCTTCGCTTTCTTCAACTATAGGTTGTGGTTTTGGTTTTGGTTTAGGTTTTGATTTACCTTTTGGGTTCGCTTGTGGTTTGACAGGTTTAGGTTCTGTTGTGCAAAGTTTTTCGTGGCGATAACGGAAATTTTTGAGAGACATATATTTAGAGCATTTAGGACATTGGACTTGTTTGCTATCGGCTTTTGTTTCTTTTACTTCTTCTTTTACTTCTTCAACTGGTGTATTATCTACAACTTCATTGGTAGGTTCTATTTGTTCAGTTGCTTCTTCAATTGCTTGTGGTTCTTCTACTGGTTCTTCTTTGGCTTCTTCATTAATGTCAATTACTTTAATATTTGACATATATAAAAAGTATATATTTTTCTTAATATTTTCCCTTTTTATAGTTATTTAAGAAAATATTAAGAAAACAGAAAAGATTAATTATTCATTCTTGGGGGTTGCTTTGATTTATGAATTGTTGATGCTTTTGTGATTTGCAATGTAATGTTTTGTTTGCTAGTTTATGTTTCACACCACATTCACATTCAACTATTTCACTCTTGGAGTAGTAGTACTGTTTTTTCTTTTCTAAACGCGTTTCTCTGTTGATTTCTCTCCAGTTCTTTGAGTACTCTCGTCTCTGCTCTTTATTTTTTTCTGTATATTCTTTTATTTTATCCTTATTGTTTTTTCTATATTCAACTGCATAGTCTTTTCTTTTCTCTTTGTTTGTTTCAATATATTCTGCAAATGTTCTTGATGGAACATTTCCGTTCAATGTGGCTTTTAAGTCTTCCTTGAAGTCTCTTTCCTTTTTTCTTGCTTGTAAAGCATTTTCACAGTTTAGAGTATCTATTAATATCATTTCAAAGTTTTCCCACCCTCCATTTGCTCTCATAAATTTATACACAGGTAAATTGAAACCTCGGTTATGAGAATTATTACAACGTGCTTTATGGTCAGATTTTCTCTTTACAAAGTCAGTTGTATGTCCAACATAGCAGTCCTTTATATTGAAATCTTTACATACAATTTTATAGAAATGTGTTTTGTCATAATTTATGTCCTTTCGTGGCATAATATGTTATATTATGTTATACTGTCTTATCTTTAAATATGTTAATAAGCAGAAGGATTACTCAAAAGTAAAGCAAATTGCACATTAATATTATACAAGTTCATTACAACACCACGCTCATCTGTAATCCTGAAATCTATTTTTTTGAGATTGCGATTACTTACATCTATATAGTCCTCGCTCAGGGAACTTCCAGCATCACTAACAATACCACCAAGTTGTTGCGTTATCAAAACTTTCTTTATAATATTTGATGAGTAAGTGTTAGGCGCTGAGTACCGATAATCTGAAAGAGCACTTGAACTGATAAACAGATATCTAAAGGGAACTAGATTTAGATAAGATGAAGTCCATACTGTCAATGGAGAAGATGCAATGTAATTACTTAACAAGTAGTTTATTGATAGTGGATTATTACTATCATAGTTGGCACTAACAGTATCCCAAGTGTTATTGACATAGTTTGCTAGTTCTTCGTCAGTTGGTATTTTCACTTTGTAGTTTAGCCCATCCTTAATAGAAAAATCAACAGTTCTTGTTGCGCTAGAATAGGCATAGTTGAATATACCACCTGCATTTAAATCTTCAGTGTTTGTGTTTAGTCCAGCGTGGATATCAAAACAAAGTTGTTCTGAAAAATATATCTTGTTTCCTAAATAAATCCTAAAGTTTTTTACAAACGTATCATTGTTGTCATATATCATTACATACATATATTCATAGAAACCTACTTCAGTTGTCTTAAACGAAGTTGGCAAAGATATATCTCCTATATGTAGTCTTGTCCCCTCTGGCAACTCAACATTCTCATTTAGTTCAATGCTAAAATCACTACTACTTTTTGAAGAAGGCAATCTGTATTTTGAGTCAACGAATATTTTCTTATAAACTAGTTTATTGCTCATATACTATTTTGTAGAAAATAATTTATATTCTATTTATATATTGATGATTGGAATTTTAGGAGGAATAGGAAGAGTTGTTGGTAGAGAAGTTGCAGAAGAAGCACTAGGTAGAATAATAGCAGGCAGGACAGCGGAAGATTTATTTGCAAGAGAAGAGATAGCAAGAAGAATAGGAAAAGCAAGTTTTGACGCCTTAGTTAAAAAGTTTAACGATATGAAAGATGAAAGAATAATGGATGATGCTAAAAAAAAGGAAAGNTGATATGAAAGATGAAAGAATGATGGATGATGCTAAAAAGAAGGAAAGTAATATGAATAAGAAGATGGATGACTTTGAAAGAAATATGAATAGAAATTTAGGGAATAGAAACTCAACACTTTATTCAGAAGTAAGACATATAGGAAACAAAGAGATTTTAGAAGACCGTCAAGGATTGAAAAATGCTTACAGTAGCCCATCGGGGCTTTATAAGGTAAATAAAACCTTATATATAAGTGGTACTACTGGAAAAGATGGTTCAATAACAAGAGACATAATAGATGACTTGATACACTTACCAACTAGAAACGCAGAGCATACCGAAAAGTATAAAGATGTAATGAATATGTTAAATAAATCTCCTGAAATAACACGCCTCGTTTCACATTCCCTCGGCAGTGCAGTTGTTAATAGAATAAATGAACTTCAACCAAACAAATTTGAAACAACTACTTACGCGACACCAGCAGTAAAACCAAAACGAAAGAAAGGTGAAAAGCAAGACCCTCGCAGAAGAGATTGGCGCAATCCGAATGACCCAGTGTCTGCACTAGATGGATACGCTATAACATCTTCATTTGATGACCCTAACCCTATTGTTTCACACGGGTTCGCCAATTTTGCTGGTAATGGGTTAATCCGTATAAATCCATCTACTAGAATTTCTAATGGAATTCGTGTAAATGATATGTAAAACAAAAAATATTTTTTTTATCAATAATATTATTAATGTTCCATAGAGTAGATTATAAAAATGAACCCAGATTGAAACCTTTAACAAAAGGGTTAAGCAACTATGATAAACTACAAAAAGATTTAGATACTCCAGTAAAAGACTATAATCAAATCAAAGATTTAGTAGAATTAGAAAATAATAGTATAGCAAAGTTAAATAATAATACAAACAATATAAAATCTAAAAAAAATCTTGAAATGATGGCACATAAAAAAGGAAAAACTAAAAAATAATTTCTATATAAGTAATATATAATGGACACAATTGTTAGCGAAGCAAATGATGCAATGATTAATCAACTTAACTTCGGCTTACCAGAAACTAGTCAGTATATTACTGATAGACGATTTGTGAATTATTTTCCATCCGGTAGTAATATTTACTCTTCCAGTGGAGGTGGCAACAAAAACATAAGGTTCTATATTTCTGGGGATAGTAATCAATATCTGGATTTAAGCAGTATCCGCTTGTTTGCAAATGTTAAAAATACAGATGGTAGTGATAGAGCAAAATTTTTAAGACCATTGGGTGGATTACACGCCTTCTTTGAAAGATACCGTGCAACAGTAGGTGGGCAACTTATCCAAGATATTATTGAGTATAATCGCCATTGTGAATTATATAAATCATTTAAGTCAAAAGATGTCAATGAAATGGATGACATAGAAAGTAGTGCTAATCCATCGTGGGACGATGATTATCATAAGTATGCTAATGGACTTGATAACTTTATTAGACTTAACGGTAATGACCCACCGGATGGAGTTGATGTTGACCCCAATGCTGACCACAATGAATGGGGCAGAATTGGGTTTAGACATACTAGACATTCGTTATCAGGAATTCCTAGTAATGGACAGATGCGATTAGGACATAAGCCTTGCTGTGGATTACTTGAAAGCAATTATTACTTACCATTGCGTTTTGCACCTTTAGAGTTAGAATTCACAATAGTATCAGATAGCAATGAGCCAATTGTAGTACCAGAAGGCAATGGAACAACAGAAACAGATGCAAATGGTTATTACTTCCAAGGTGGTAATACAAGTGTCTTATGGGAGATTAATAATGTTATTGTTCGTGCTGAAGTTATTACATTGGACAATACCGTTGATAACAACATTACAAAACACTTACTAGAAGGACAGTCTTTGAAATTGATAGTACCTCAATACCATACTTTGACCCAAACCTTCAACGCAGGTGGTGGTGAAATCAATATGAATATTGTAAAGTCTGCATCTAAATTATCAACATCATTCGTCACGCTGTATCGTGAGAAGAAACAGGGAACTAGATATGGACAATTCTTACCAAATAATTATGTCCATAAACGCTGGAATTACTTTTACAACCCTATGATTAATAGTGAAATCAATGATGGATTTGATGGAGCATTGGTAGAAGGACAAGGCTTTCAAGACTTTACTAGAAATTTAAGTTGGCAATTTCAAGTTGGTAATAAGAAATTTCCAGAATTTGAGTGTCAAAGTTTATCAGAAGCATTCTACTTTTTAAGACGAACATTGCACTACCACAATGGAGACCAAAACTCACTAAATGTAAGTTATAAACAATATCGTGAGAACAAATTTGTAATAGGAGTTTCTTTTGAAAAGATGGCTGATGTGAATTTTACAGGAACTAATACAAAGATGGGAAGTTTGATAGTATTTAAGATTAAAGGCACACAAGGAGCACTAGCACCAGCGGAACAAATACAAGAACTGTTCGTGCATATGGTGTCAGAAAGCATTTTGGAATTGAGAGAGTCTGGAAGTCTCGTGTATGATTGAGATGCGTGAGAGGTATTTATTGTAAAAATAAAACTCATCAAAATTATCTAAATAATAATATAGATGTATCATCACAAGAAAAAGACCAACACCAAGGGACATAGAAGTCATTTACACACAACTATGATGAACTTCACTCCGTTTATGGCTGACACAAAATATCTAGAGCACCTACACAAAGAACTGAAACTAAGAAATGCTCGCGAAGGAATGCTACAGTTGAGAAAAGATATGATTGAAGGAAACAAGCGAGCAAATTATCAAAACGAATTGGACAGAGTACAAAATGAATTGTATAGACCAAATCTATCAAGACCATCAAAGGAACATTTAGAAAACTACTACAGTAAATTAGAAAAGTTGATGGATGAAACTTACAAAAGATAATTAATATAAATTATTTTATCTAACATAATTTATATTAATATGGCAACGGCAACACTAGAGTTAGTTAATCCTTATTCAAAATTAGGATTGAAGAGACGCCCAACATATGATGAGATTATCAATCTAATAGATGAAAATGAAACCATTACTGGTAAATTACCAGATAGAACAGCTACCTTTTATAAAGCATCGCCAGAAGGAAGTTTTTTTGATGGAACAGACCATTTAGAAATACTTAAGGAACAACAAAACAGAATTTTAGAAAGAGAAATGAGAGGGATACTGATGAGACAAAATGCAAGAGCGAATGGAAGAACTTTTAATGTTGATAGAATACAATCTTCATCTTCATCAGGAACAGCAACACCAGCGGAAGTTCAAGCGGATAATGGAGGGATGGTATCAGCACAGATACAAACAGAATTAGAAGCAAGAGCAAGGAGAGAAACATCAAGACAACAAGCATTATTTGAAACACACAGAGACGAAGTACAACGACAAGGATTTGTTCCAACGATACAAAGTTTTTTATCAGGCATTACCACTCCAATAAGAACCAGAACACGACCCACCCCAATAGACTTGTCAAGAGAAGAAGAAGAAGAAGCAGAAGAAGAATATTTTCCGGAAATGATGACTGCACGAGAAGAACAGGAACAACAACAAGAAGAACAACCAAAAAAGAAAACTAAATTGATGAAAGATATCTCCTATTCAACAAATATTTCAAGATGGAAGGAAGAAGAATTAGAATTCCAATTATTCATAAGAGGCACTGACCCACGAGACCCAGAAGTTTCATTAGAAGGCTTGCGTAAAAAAGGCAGAGGAAAAGGATTGACAAACTGGCAACATTTGAACAATTTAGCACAAGAAATGATAAACGACGGAAGATGGGAAAGGAGAGTAGAACAGGAACTCTTGAAAAAAAGAATTAGCGAGTACAAACAAAGACAAAAACCAAGAGGGAGCAAGGATTAAATTTATTAATAATAAAATCTAGTTATTATTAATAAATGTTTTTGACAAGAAATAAGTTGAAGAGAATCAAGAAACCTATTGATGATGATGATATGCTGAATTACTTGAAGTATGCACATATCAATCATAATAAAAGTTTGGATAAAAATGATTTAGAATTTGATATGATTAAAACACACGATAAATCTACACAGACTACAAATAAGGAAATGGAAGATAAACAAATTGCAGTAGGAGAGGATGAACTCACCGATGAATTTATCAAATCATATATTTTGAAAATGAAATCTGGTAATTTTAGTAGTAAAGAACCTTCAAGACTGGAAAAGGAAACACAAGCAAATGCAATACCTATTGGTAGAAATAACTCACCACCAACAAGTGATGATAATGATGATGGCGAAGGATTTATAGGAAGAAATGCTAGAAGAGGTTTTAGGTTGGCAGAGTTTGCTTTTAATGCTTCAATGACAGGAATGAATATTGCAGATGCAGTAATTGATATGATAACTTCAGCACCACATCATTCATCAGATGAAGAAGTAGCACAACAAAATACTCAACAAGAAGAAGTGATAAGTGTACATTCATCTCCAGCAATTTCAGTACATTCATCACCACCAATATCAGTTAATTCATCATCAGTTGATACTGTTCCTTTACCAACTTCTCCACAATCATCAAGAGCAAGTAGTGCAAAAACAACACCAAGAAGACTTGAAAAATAAGTCTATGACGAAAACGACCTAAAGGAATAATAACTTAATATATTAGTATAAAATGTGTCCTATAAACTGGGAGGATAGAAAAACAAAAGTAAAAAATGCAATGAAGCACTGTAAAAAATGCAATGTATCAAATGTACTTGATGATTTATTTCCAAAAGAAGTTAGTAGTGTAATCAGTGATTTTTATATATGTGATTTATGCAAAAAAACTCTGAATGTAATTGAATACCAAGAAAATCATTTTAACCCCAAAAAATTCAGTTGTGTTTTTCAAGATGAATTAACACCAAAATTTCAAGATGATATTTTACATACATACTATTGGGTAAATCTAAATCCATTTCCATCATATAAAAAAGTAAAAGAAACAATCTTACAAACAGATGAAACAAAACAGTTTTACACCAAAGAACTTCACAATGAAATGAAAAATGCATATGAAGCAAAAGTCAAAAATGAAAACTCAAACACAACAGAGAGGTCAGGATTTACCAAATTACATCTTAAATATATGCACAAATTTGAAACAGAGTACTTTGTGAAAATCAACAGTGAGTGTAATGAAAAATCAAAAAAATATTTTTTAGATACTGTAGATTACTATGATATGTATCACTATATGACGGAACAATGTTCAATATTAAGAGAGGTCAGTAAAGTTATAATAGAATTTTTGGAAAAACAAAATGCAAAGAATAGAAGAACACATAGAGAACTATATTACAACGAAATACCATTTAAATTTAGATATGAGATGAAGTTTTTAGTGTATAATGACGGAATAGGTGAAGTTCAATATAGAAAAAGACTAAATGATTTTATGAAATATGAATTGAAGAAGACAAGACAAGAATTAGAATTAGAGAAGGTAAATGACTTTTTCTTTTAAAAATAAGTTTAGGATAATCTTGAATAAATATTATCCTAAAACTTATGTGTAAAATTTATGGTTTAAATTTATGAATTATGTTTTTTTTGCAAGAGGACACTCCCCCAAGTTCATAGTATAACTGCGGTAAAGACTTAAAGGAATGACACCTATAAGTAGTATGGAGAAAAGATACTGTAAAAGGTGTAATGCTACAAAGGATGCTGATTTGTTTTATGAAGATAGGAAATATTGTATGAGATGCTTGGACAAAGAGAAAGAGAGATACTGGAAAAATGTAGATAAGCAAAGAGAGAGACATATAAGATATTATGAAGAACATAAGGAAGAAAGAAAAGAGTACAAGAAGGCATATAGACAGATTGAAATAGAATGTGAAGTTTGCAAATGTACAGTTAGAAAATGCAATTTGGCAAAACACATTTTAACAAAGAAGCACAAAGCTAATTTGGAAACAATCTGTGATGATGTTGAACAATAATTTCTAGGATATGTCTGAATAAAACTTATCCTAGAATTTATTTTTTAGAATTTTGGATTTTTTTTGGGAAAAATGTTTTTTTGAATTTTTGTGGGATGTATGGTGGGCGAGCGGGACTGTGTGTTGAACTTGGGAGGAGTGTGCTCTTGCTATTTGCACCCTATCGGAAAAAGTCCACTTTAGCCAAATTGGATTGTATGATCCCCCAAGCTAACGGGCTGAATATTACACATCTATGAAACCACCATCAAGCAATTTTGAGTCCAAGCTGCTTTTCACAAAGCGCTTCAATTGCATGGCTCCGCCTGGGCGTAACTCCTGCTCAACAAAGGACGTGGTCCGTGGGGTGTGAAACATGTCGAGTCCACCTCCTTTTTATTCCCAGCAAAAATAGCCATGAAAAGTTAAGTGCGGAGATCAACTTTCCTCAAAAAAACAAAATAATTGGACTGAAAGATCGTTGGAGAATCCTTGTAGGATTGTTTTAACCTATTGATTGCAGTGATCTATTTCTCAAATCTATTTTTTTTGCCAGGGCATCCAGAGTCTATAGCCACGGAAGGGACATCTTGACATTTGTGAAGGGGTCATCGATGTTTGTGAAAGCATCATGCCATATCGTACCATCACATCGAAGCTGAACATTGCAGGCAGGTAAAAAAAAAAATCCAAAGCATCCATCATGATCAGAGCAACCGCCTCTTCCCACTCTTCCAACTCAACCACTTCATTGCTTTCCATGCGCCTGCCATGCCACATGATGCTAACCATGCCAGCTGCAGAGGTTTCCCCAAGATTTGGAAGATTTGATGGGTTTTTTGAACCACCTTTTGGTGGTTGGTTCAAACAAGGATCTTTGTTTCACCATTTTTTGGGTTCCAAGAACAAAAACTGTGGCCTGCTCGCTTAATCTTTGATCCATGTTTCAAACATGCAAAACTTTGAAAAATGACCGAACCAAGGCATTTTGAAAGAGAAATCTGCAACGATTTGGAGGGTGAGTGAATTTGATATCCATTTTTTTTCAAGCTGGAACCGTCACAGTATGACAGGAAGCACATGTGACGCAACATAATTTTGCCTCAGCTAAAAATAAAACTGTGTTTGAAGAAAAAATCTTGACGCTTGAAGTGCCAAACACTTGGAACAAAAAATAATGGTAAAGCGACCTTTTACTGGTGACCGAGGTCTTCCCGAATCTCCCCCTCCGCTTCCCAGCCTTGATGTTTTTGCATCTTTTCCTGTTGCTTCAACACCCAAAAAAACCAAGGCAGTGCTCTTTCACAACGTGAACCAGGAAGTGTCCGAATTGGTGGAAGCTACAATTCTGACAATTTCTGGAGGGCCGAAACGAAATTTTACATTCAAAAATCCTTCGCTGTCAATCTGACTCTGAAAAGTTCATCCAAGGCTGATTCGAACAATTTCAAGGACTAACTTTCGATTTTCTCCTCCCAAAAAATATCATCTGCAGGATAGCAGCATTTGTGCGGGAGTTTTTTTTAAATACGGGCGGGTTTGGAAGATGCTGGCCTCTCTTTGAAAACCCCTTAATAAAAAACAGTTCCCCCCCAAAAAACACAACATTTATTTATAATAGGAATTCTTTTATATAATAGTTTATCATAATCATCACACAACTGGGTAGTATCATCCCCTACCCTTAACAACCCAGGGTTTTTTGCGTCCTTTGGATGTCTTACCCTTCGCTGTCGTTGCTTTTCCAGACCTTGGATCCAGGTCTACTACAGGTCGAAGGCTTCAAAGGGAAAGCCGAAGGGTTCTTGAGCAACCAGGCATATGGTGAAACTTACAACATACCATCATATGCTGTATAGATAATTAATGATAATTCGTATGTATATAAAATAAACATAATGATATATAGATATAAAAATCACATGCAAATAACTGAGATCGTGAAGACATCATATATAAAGTATATATTATATATGTAAAAGACAATGCACACAAGATATTTTCTGTACCGCTCTGAGATTGCGGGTCATTTGAAACCAGCGGTGGTGTTATGTTGCTCGTATAGCCCCTTCACAACATGAAACCCACATGCATTTTGAATAGGGTATGTAACGAACATGTGTATATACCAAAAAACATAGTACACAGATAAAACATAACAACATATATATCTATATATACACACATTTATGATATTTCAAATTTCATGATAATTTATGTTTATCACAAAACAATCCATTTATCAACCCAAAGCTCAAGGCCCAGTACCTCCCACCCTCAGCCGGCCGACTTGTCAGACTTGTCATCTCCCGAGGTGGGCGGCAGTGGTGCAATCTTGGCCACGTAGCCTTTCTTCCCCAGGAGCAACAGAAACCTCCAAAGCAAGCGGAAGCTTTAAGACACCAGAAGCTGTGGCTGGGACCTACCAGATACAATCGAAATCTAATGATATAATTCAAATGTGATTATATATGTGTCTATAGGTACTTACACTGCTTTATACAACCATGAACCATTTTTTGAGGGCCGTTTCAAAGCTTTTGAGCCGGCTCGCTATATGTATCTATCAACATGTGCTTAAATCATGAACTGCATGCAAGTAGGATGATGCGTAATATTCTTGAAATGAATCCATCGTTAGGAAAACACATGATGCCTTTTCTTACAAATCACGTATTATTTTTACCATCAAATTTTGGTCCAAACAGAAGGAATCATTCGATACAGGAGTTGCGCAACAGTATCCAGGTTGTATCTGCATCCAATCAACGGTTCGATGATCATATCCAACAGGAAGCCGCACCAAATTCCTTAATGAAGCGCAGCTGTGCTGTGAAGGTGACAAAAGGATATGTTAAGATCACAGGAGTTTGAATCTGGTTTAATGAAGTTTAATTGCTGGTTCTCAACCCCCATTTCCCCAAAAATCAGGCCTTCTTCAAAAATTATTTTCTGCCTAGCTTTCAGGGCAGTACCCATATGTTGTGCTTATAAGAGATGCATACGTAACAAATTGCAGGTCCCAAGGTTTGACTTTCCAAGGCTTGGTACCACCGCAGATCCAGGGTCTCTAGGACAGTCAGGAGTTTTGTTCAGAAGATTTCCCGGATAGGCCACAGCAAATGGGTGAAAACTTACATCCCTCAAGTTGATCCACTGGTCACCCCCAAGGTCTAAAATTGTAGCACCAAGTTTCCACAAGCTACTGAGACAATGGGCCCACAAATCAGCACCAATCGTGACATCTTCCCGGAAAAGTGGGATGCCTTGACCAAACCAACACAACGTAACCGACCATGGTGAGGGCCATTCAATTCAACTGAGGTCATGGGCGATGAAACCATACAAGCACATGAAGTAGAAACCTAAGATTCAAAGGGTTTTGGAAGCCACGCATTTGCAAACTTGCAAGGAAGATATGAATGAACTGATCACTGAACACTTCGAAACAAACAAAAAAGGTTTGCAAGAATTGACAAATCTTTCCAAGTGTGCCACCTGGCAACTTTTCAAACTAAACCAAACTTCTGTAGCATTTTTCCACTGTGTAAAGTTCAATGCAACTGTGGGGTTTGATGGCTGCTTCATTATTTCCGGGGTTCTGGCCGTTGTTGCGGTTGAAGATGCAAACCAATCCGCCAAGTAAAACATAGTCCAAAGGCATACCCAAATGAGAGGCCTGAGTGGGACATGAATGTTCAATGACATGGCACGGAGAAGAGTTTGGCCATAAGGTGCAACCAAAATCCAAATAGTTTTTTATGTGTGAACCAAAAAATTACGATATTTTACGAGCATGTACGGACGGAAAAGGGAAGACCGTTTTCCAACCATCACTTTTCAAGTGGCTATGGTAGTTTCACGCAGGGTAGATCTAAAAATAGATAAAAAAACCAGGCATGTCACTTTGGTCAAATGACTTTTCACCTCAGTGGAACGCCTTGAAAACATCAACAATATTCCCAAGGAAGCATAAAAACCAGCAAACTTTTTTTTTTGGGACCACTATCAAATAACATCATTCATTTTGATGTCTGTCTCTGTCTCTGATGTTATTCCCCCCTGAGTCAACTAATGGCTGGAACCTGAGAGTTTCACCCCGATGGGACGGCCCAAACAGTTGATGTCTTGAAGTTTTGTCAGAAGATCCACCCCCATTCCAAATGAGTCAAATCAAACATAATCAAACCATCTTCCCCAAATACGGGGTGAATAATTGAAAACAAAGATGTGGAAACCATGACCTGTGTAAAAAAACTAGAAACATCGATTTCCTCATTTGGATTTACAGGGGAAAAAACAACAAAAACCACTAACTGCAAAGGAGGCGCATAAATTTTGGGATTTGCTGGCTGATGCTCTGCCACTGAATCCACCAATGGATTGCCTGACACCAAGCTGCTGAGGAAAAAGGAATCTGGTCCCTTGAGTCACAAAATTGAATAGCTGAATCATGATGTACCATCCAACGCAAAACGACTGAAAATGATAAAGAACTCTCCTTCATCTCTTTCAAGAGCTATACGTATTTTAATAAAACTACATTTTGGATCCTTTTGGTAAGATATAACCGGGGGATAACTTAAGTTACTGTGTTCATCAATGCTTCCATGATCTCCACCTGTCTTGGTGTGCTTGACGAAAAGGCCTCAGGTTTGAGGACTTCACGCCACTGGGGGTCTCCAGAAAAAACATCTGGGCTGGGCTGAGTACAGGTGACTTGGACAAAATTGGCTGGAAGACATCAACAAAACTGACTCCAAAAATCTGCTTTGCAGGATAGTTGCGTTTTTTTGGGGAGGGATCATGCAGTACTGACATCAGAATCAACAACTTTGTTCAAAACAACAAACACCATTATATATGGCATGCTCTCCCACCCAGCGACACTCACCACCAGGATTATTTACTTTTTTAGAAGGGGATCCTCATATAGACCTTCTTTTGCAACTGTTACTGAGAGGGGAAGCATCCCAGCATCCCAACTTATATATATATATACATTTACAAAGCAACACAATATATAAACATATATACATCAAAACATATCTATATATATATGAAGTATTATGATACCTTCTTTTCCATCGGTTACCTCTGCTGGCCCACCACCCCACCGTCACAGGCAGCTTTTTCTTCTCTCCCATGACGGCATTGCGTGCGTCAAGCACCACGGCTTTGGTGGGCTTTTTCTTCCCCCTTCAATGTGGGTCGGGTACCTCGAAAATTTGGGCACCGAAGATCCCAGTTTTTTTTCCAAAAAGGGGGGGCTTGGGTATTGAAACAACGCCATTCCAAACCTCTGAGAGGAAAACCCGAACAACAGAAACAAAACATGGAAAACATGAAAAAAATCACCTTGAGAGAAAACTGGTGATAATTTTTGATGATGAATCTTCAGCCATACTCAGACTCAATTCCTTTGCTTTTTTTTGGATCCAACCTTTCATTGGCAAGAAGCGGTCATGGCACCGATCCGTTAGTTGCTTGGATATCCTTCCACTGAGCCTCGCCAAGTCAGTGATTGAAGGTAGAGATGGATGTACTTTTTTGAGACAGCGAGCAGCCCATGGAAATTTGGATGAATTTGATCCTTTACTAAAGATGACAGCCCCTGCAGCTTCAATCTAGCTACAAAGCATGGAACTACAGTGGTTTTTCGGAATGGGATCATAGTGCTGCAAGGCATCCTACAGAAACATAGCCAGAAACTCCACCATCTAAGCATCGAATGGGTAGGGTTGGCATGAAATTCATCCAAACTCCCCTTCCGTATACTTTATATTTTGGCTTTCAAAAACACCAACCATCAACATCAGAATGCATGCTCATATCTTTTTATTAGCCTTCTCTAATGCTATATATAAATATACATACAGACATATCATCAGTTTGAACTGCCAATCTCCCTCCAAAACAGAACGCAGCCTTTCTATGCCTTTCTAATCCAAATGATGGATTTTGAGTTTGTTTCAACCCTGTGAAACCATTTGGCTTCAAACAAAAATGGAATACCAAACTTCCCTCCCCAACAAGAATTCAACCAACTCGCCCATCCTGCGGTCAGTTCCCCATCTTCTCCTATTCTACCCCTGGTCCTGCAGCCAAGTCTTCCCGTTGGATGGCGTCTTGCATCACTTTCCTCAAGGTTGGAGGGTAAGATTTCAGATTTCACCAACCCAGATTTCCCTGAAATAATGGGGGTTTTCCTGTGATTTGGGGTGAGGTTGGTGTGAGATGGCAACAACATTTGACCATGGTTATTTCTGATTGTGGAACTCACCACTTCACCATCCAAAAAAGATTGGAGCTCACCTTGAGGGAATTAAATAATAACAACTATATATCATCATATATATATAATTATATGAATACATCCTGAAAGGCAATCTGGTGGGAATGTGCGGTCCTTCCCTTTCCGAATCCACAACCAAAATTTGGCATGCAAACAAACTCTCTGAGGTTGTGACTGAAAGGACTGAAAATCCACCAGTGCAAACAACTCCTCGGTTACCACTTCGCAACCTCATTGGCCAATGGAACAGCCTACATTCCAACGAACGGAATCTGAAGAAAATGATACATTTCCAAACTTTCAAGTTGAACCATGACTTCTCGGCTTCTTATCTTCAACATATTCTGAACACATGTGGCAGACTGAGTTTTCAATATCAATTATGATAACAATGCCAATTTTTTCCAGCAGTGTGTGTCTTCTGAAGGTTTTTCTCATATTGGATGCTCCAGAAAAAAGTTGTATCCAGTGATTCCCCCTTTTTTTGGATGAAGGACACCATCAACTTAAACCAAGGTTTCACCCACCGAACTATGGATATGACAGGTGCTCAGGTACCTGCTTCCAAGTGGATCAAACAAAAAACAACATTGGATTAATTTTCGTTCCCCCTCAAAATTCGGTCAAACCTCACGCATTTTGCATGGATCATACCCAACAAATATCTCCCCTGGTGACCCGATTCCAAACCCAACCGAAATCCCCGCCAATTCTCAAGGTAACTCGCTGAAGTGTACAAATCTTCGGAGTTCTTTGCCTCCCTCAAGGCCTCTTCTAAGAGTTTCAAGGAACTGTCCTCATGGGGAAGCTGTAGGGAGCTTTTGTAAGGGTAAAGTTGCTGGCAGGGAAAAACACAGGTTTCCTGGGTATGACAGGTCTAGCCATTGCTCGCGCAGTACGACTAAGAGTGTGAATTCCACTTGAATATTGGGCAAGTTTCTTTCAATACTTCCTAAATTCTAAATGTTCCGGTCATTTTGTGTTCATTCCCTTATTCAACCATCAGTTGTGGTCCATTACAATTCCCTAATCTTAGATTGTGGAGTTCACACTTCTGAGAAGGGATTCGGCTGAGCTTTCGATCGTTTTTGTAGGAGGTCGTGAAACGACAAACATTGGAACTACCCCCAGTTCCAGCAACATCTGCTGTTTGGAACCATGGGAGGTTCGAAAGCTCTGAAAGATGGTCAATGAGATGATTTTCTATTCAAATGATACAGAAACTACATGTACATGATAGAAAATATGCATATCACGCTATCCTAATATCTTTGAAGACCTTATGTCACTTTGAGAATATGAAACATCTTCATGTAGAACACATGATTTACGGATCTTTGCAGAAAAAAACAATGTTTCAAAAGAGGCACCATGTTCAAAAGCAACCCAACACCTAGATTCACCTAAATGGAACTTTCTATTGAACCTCTCCATCTACATCATTCAACCCACATCCGCAGATTCTATTTTATGCATTCAAGGCGTCATGCGCATGAAGAAAGGCATCCAGAAAGCCCTTTCAGCAAGGTGGGACATGGAGAAGGCAAGAGCTTTACTGATTGAACAACTGTGGTTCATTGTTACAACACATTGATTTGAAATCACTACTGAAGTTAAGATCCATAAAGTTATATCTGATTCTGATTTATCAAAATAATACAGATTTTGTCAGTTGCTGACCATGACGCATTGAAAGGGGTGATGCAATTCAAGAAAAGCCAGTGATCCAATTCACAAAACTCTCCACAAACATACGTTTCTAAGTCTTATGGTCAAAAACTCAGGACTGCCATACATGAACACACAAGTATAGTACAAAAAAATCTTGTAGACTTGTAAAGTACAAATCTAAGGTGTTTCTAGCTTTTTCTTGGTCACCATTCCATTCATACAAGTTGAGCCATGTTAACCTTTGCCTCGAGCTCCATCCGAAAATTTTGATGAAGAAGATAGGCGTCATGGCCATATTCTCCATCACCTGTCAGACATTTTGTGTGTTGGTATTTGGAGACGGTTTTTGTGCACATCACAAACTCAAAGAGCAGGGTCTTCAGCTGAATGCCATCCCTGAAACAAACAGCTTGCACCTGAAAATAGGCCGAATCCCAAAAGGGAAACGACTTGTAGTATTCCAACCATGCAATTTCAGGGGTTATATGTAGGTTTCAGGGAGGTTAACTCACCAATACAACATCTTAGACATCTTTGATTACAAAGACCACACGAAGATCGGATGTTATTTTCTAAACCTTGGCGAGAACATCTGAAAGAACTAACGGAGCTAGACCTTTTCATCCGTTTCTCTTTCGAACGGGCAGTCTTCTTCTGTGGAGTGCCTGTCCCAACTTGAACGCTCTACGGTTAAAAAACGACCCCACACCTGTTGCCGAGGGAGAAAAGGTCTTCCAGTGCTTCCGCGCAAATCGCAACACATGGTCGTGAAAGCAGTTGCCTGAACGAGCTCGCTTTCCGAATCTTGTCATGCCATCAACCCAACATACAAGCAGGTTGAAAAAACATAGACTATATGATGGTCATAGTTACCTGAGCATGTCCAAGAAAAATCACAAACTATCAGAAGCTCTTCTCAGTTTTTCTCCATTCCTCCCTGGCTACTAAATCCGGGCCACCGGTTCGAAACAAGTAAATATACTACATAAATATCTCACGAAAATAAAACAGTGAAACCATTCCAACTCATTTGGGATGGTCAAATTGAGAATATCAAAACACAACGCCACTCACGGGGATGTGAAACCCGTAAACCCCCAACGGATTTGGGAATCCCAAGTCACTCTCCCAATGCCATTGCATCAATGCTTCAATCAGCACCAGGCCATGCATCGACCGGAGAGTCCCCCCCAAATCTGCTCTCCCAAAAGGCATCATTGGCTTATATTTGACTTGTTTCACCAAGAGGTTCCGAGGTGGCTGAAACCCCGCTGAAGCTTCTGGGGATCCAAATAGGTCCTTTATAACTGATTTCATCAAAAACCTTTTCCAATACCACCGGTTAGATAAATGATCTGAATTTAGATACAAAGTTTCGTGACTTGTGTTTTCATTTTGTTGGGACTTGTTTTGTTTCACTCGATTTCGTTCAACATGTTGGCACTCAATGCTGGGCGAGAGGCATCTGAGTTGGTTGAGTTTGACATCGAGAACATTAGGCGCATGCAATGACAACAACTTACATCAACTATATGTGATGAATCTCTAACCAAAGAAATGACTTGCAACATCTTACAAGTTTCTCTGTTTACTCGCGTGTTCCTCATTACTCATGTTGAATTCAATATGCGCTGGCAGATGAAGCACCAACTAGATCGAGAATATCTTAACAGATCTACAATCTACACAAAGCATACTTCAAGAAGGCGAGATTCCACAAATCAAGCTTCACAGTCAAACTCCAATCTTAAACATCGTGGGCGTTAGGAATTCCATTTTGATAGCACTCAAAGGACCTAAAACCAATATATACACCTCACAAAAATTAACATATGAATCTGAAAATTGATGCTTTCCAAAATGATTTGCCATATTTTGAAAGGAACCAACATTTCAGAAACTTCAGGGTTAAGGCTTTTAAGCTGCACCTGTCCTTTTTTTTTCAGCCCTCACCTTGGTGCAAGGTGTCGAGCGAGTGCAGCGGGGCTCGCAGCCGAGAGGCCCGGCGATTTGCGAGGCGATTTTTTGTTTTTTTCCCAGCTGCGTTTTGCAGCTGGTCCTAGCTACAAACCATGCATATGGCACCACATTTTCGGCCAACATTAAGGCATGTCTCAAAAAAAACAACCAGGAATAAAAACAGGATTGGATTTTCCTAGACTGCAAGTTGCTCAACAAACATTTTATTATATACATTAAAGTTTCATAATCTATTGAAATTGAAACTTTTAGATCCTAAATTTATCAGCTGAAGATTTAAAACTTATTGTTTTTTGAGATATACCTTTTTTTGTGCCGGAGCATTGGCTGAATGAATTCCTTTTAGACGCCACTCTGGGAGACCAGGGTTTCTTCGCAAAGATATATAAAAGGTACCTACCAGTATGGAGTGCTGGACAAATGTAAAGGCTACGAACATATGCTGCAGAATCCTACAGGACTCTATGACAACACACTGTTTGGTCAATGGTTTTACACATCGGCCATAGGCTGCATGCCTTCTGGTCGAACGTAAGATCGTGGTGTGAGAGATAGTGTGAACACCCGAGACATCCCTGCATAGCAGTGGACAGCGCGGCACTCCTCTGGGATAACCATAGCAAGCAAAACAAACAGATAATGTTAACCTATACCAACCTCGTAACCATACGACCACCATTCATAGATATCTTCTGAATATCACTGCTTTGTTTGTCATTTCTCTCCTGCGTTTCAAATAGGATGAGTTCTACCAGTCGGCTTAAATTTTAAGCTAAAAACTACATCAGGGATCCCTTCAAAGTGTCTTGGCACCCCAAAATGCAACCGATTTTATGATTCCAAAAGTCATCAACATTTGCCATGTGAAAATTATTCATCATTTTTCATTTTTATCCCATGGTATTATGGGTACATGTTGTTTGTGCCGTTTTTCTGCCACCAAAACATGAGGTGCACATGTCTTCAGTTCCTAACGCCCCCCCCCTGGAAGAATCCCAAAAAGTGATCCATTTTTCCACAACCCTTCAGCTCAACGTGGGCCGGGGAAGACTCGCTTCCCTGGCGGGAAGTCCAAGTTCCTCGAATCTACGCAAACCGGTAAGGGAAGGGACATGGGGAGGGGAAGATCCTACCCTTTGGACCAAAAACTGACCTGAGAATTTTCGAAAAGAAACGTAAAATCGTGTCAACAAATTGGGGGTAAAAATATCCATGAGTTCCTTGCCCAACTTTCCCCCCTCCAAAAAAATTAGAAGGGGTAACTCACTCAACAGACCATCACCAAAGATGTGGCGATGTTAATCTCCATACAACTAGCCATGCCTCACCAATCTTCGGACCCGTGATGTGATATTAAGACACATCAACACATGTGAAATGCTGCGGGGCCGCCCGAAACTCCTTAAGCTCAACATCTACCATCTGGTCCCATTGTGTGACCCCAGCAATTTAAGCCGGAAGAAACCTTTCAAGTCCTCCCTGGGGGTGGTGGATGGTACAAAAAATTGGCGACCAAGAAACACAATCTCTGGTCCAGTCTCGTAGGTGAAGTGATCTTGTGCTGGCGCTCCACTCGAAGCTCCAGCCTCGTTCTTGAAGACTTGTGCCTCTCAAGTCGTGCGGTCCAAAAAAAGAGGTCCCGGTTAGAAACCAATGGTGATTTACCAGCAAATAATGGAAACTTAATAAAAGGCCTCCCTACTAAACCCCTCTTCGAAATGGTGATGATTAATTTTTTTTCCACTCTTACAGGGTTCATGCTCCAAGGTATGAGTAGAGTAGTTTCTTGTAGTTTCTCAAGGTATGTTGGGCATCATACTTTCTGATGTCAACATGTCAACTTTTGTTTCATCCTTTTGTAAAGCTGGTCAACAGTCCAAAACATAGGGCCCTTGCTGATTGGCAAGTAGCTGATAAGACTTTATATAAATCGAGTCTTTTCTAGCTCCCAGGCAATCAATGAGAAATGCGAATCAAGGAGAGGGACTCTTGGCCTAGACATGGTTCTTTCCTTGCAAAACGTCTTATCCTCCAACTTATTGGTTTCTTATTCGACACTGTTTCCACAAGTCTGCGCAACGACTTGAAACAAATGTGAATGACATATATTCTAAGAAAGTACAACTTCAACACATCCTTTTTTGCTAACAAAAACACCACTTCCAACCAACGAGGGCTCCCATTTGCACCTCTCCACGATCACGTGCGGATTGTAGGATGCCCATATCATGATGTCCGAAGAGACGGCTGTGCTTTGTCCCTGCCACCTGGTGGACAAACACCGAAAAAAAAGAGATGGAAGGCGGTGGAATAAGAAACATCCATCAATTGAATGGGACCTTATCAACGGACCCCCAAGTAAGTTGCTAGAGCTATTTACTCAGTTTTAGGGTCCGTTCAGTGGGTCCGATTTCTTGGAAACATGTGTCATCAAATGTGATGAACAAATGACACCCCAGAGATTCATTTAGAAAGTTCCTGGACCTCGAAAGTAGGCGCAGAACGCAAAACTGTAGGTTTCCGAATCCGAAAATAACTACATCCTGTAGTTCCATTATGTTCCCACATCCAAAATCCATAGGTTTCCTTTTAAAGATAACCACTTCTGACTCAAAATCTAAAGATGACCCGGGAAGAAATAGCACCAAAAAAAGTATAAATACAAAACAAGTATAAATACATTACATGTTCAAATGCAATCGAGTTCTTCAAGATAGTGCATAAAATGTTTGTCCACCAACTGGAGCCAGCTAGAAAATTGTATCAACATTGCATAGATATATATATATATCTAGTATGTGTGACTATATATGTTTACATGCATACATCCCATCTTACAGCATCAAGTGACAACATCAGCCATGACAATCTCATTGGCGCTTGAGAAAGGCATCATTTTTATGTAAAGAAGTTCATTCCCTCATATCCCATTCGCCAAACACTTCCACCATCTATCTCATTGATATCTCATTCAAAGAAATAATCCAAAGATATCCAAAGTGTTAGTTTTAAATGGGTCGAACACCAACAGCAACCATCACCAAGTCTGTTTTCTTCACCATTTTGACTTCTTTTTCCCCAAAAACTGACAGGAAAAAAATCCAACCTTCCCTCCCAGCCCCTACCACCACACCACCGGGGACCTCCCCGCATCCATCGACTTGCGCGGGCAAGGGCAGATGCACATTCCGCCCACTGCGACGCAAACTCGGCTTGGTACAACGTGGGTCCAGCAGCTCGCTGAAGCGACCGAAGACTGAGCTGCCATACCTGGAAAACCCACCATCGGGTCGACATGAACCATGAATTGCTGGTTGGTTAATAAACGAAGGTCCCTTAGAAAATTCCCGAAACATTTGAGTGTTACGGGGGTAACATCCATGATAATGGAGGGTTGGTTATACCCATGATACCAAAGCATTGCTTGATGATAATCCCTCAAAATAGAACTAGGTAGTAGATTCCCTGCTATACACCTCGCAAATGACCAGGGTTTTGGTTCACAGAAATGACGATTTACATCAGAAGGCTTGGGGACGATTTTGTTTGAAGTTTGCTTTTTTTGGTCTAATTGCTATATAGTTAAATCAAAATGCTAGAAATAGATACAAGGAGTTTCTCAGGCTACAATTCACCAATATGAAGGACCGGATGCTATGATACGATGGGAAACATCACATCATCCCAAATCAAGTGTAGGTGTGAGGGTGGATGAGGTCGCTATATTTCCCACAAATGTTTCTTTGATGCCGACCTAGGGACCAAAAAATGCACCCGCACATGATATTTCTGGATACAATGCCCCTTGTGATGAGAATGGCATAGAAAGGATAGATTTCGGCGTCCGTGATGGAGGGGATGCTTTCTTTAGAAAGTTTGCAGCTTTGTACCAACAAAGCTGGAAATGCTTGTTTTGACAGAATAAGGAATGCCCATCGACATGTTTGACTGTCAAATATTGAGCCTCAAAAGCCGAGGCGCAAGTGTCAGGTTTCGGAGAAGCAATAGGGGGATACATGGAAATAGCATAACATATACTCAAATAAATACCCAATCACCCAATCACTCCCTTCACTGCTCCCGCTTCATTTTCCTACAGCTATCTATCTTCTATTACTTCTACAAATGTGAAAGGCACAGTAAAGCTGGGCGTTTAAATGTCAGTCCCCAAACCCATGTCAAATTAAGCCTACATGTAATCAATACAATCATAAAAAAAGATTTTGCCAGTGCTTCATAGCAACAAATTGCATGTTCTTGGTTGGGCCACCCTGGTAAAAAAAAAAACACGTACAAACCACTTGTGCTAAGGTCCTTTTCTCGAACTTATGGCGAATATGTAGTAAAAACCGTTTGGAAAGTTAATCCACCAAACTTCAAAGCCTCAATGAATTGAAGAAATTGGAGCCCATAAGGCATCCCTGGAACCTGAGAATAACACCCCTGGAAGCCATCATTTTCAGGTTCTATGTTAATCTTTAAGGTGGTGTACTTCAACTCTTCATATGGATTTTTTCAACAATCCCCTCCATCCTCAACCAGAAAGTCTGGAGGATAAACTCTTTTCCGACCGTTGGATTCCTCTCACCAAATTTTTAAACAGGAAAAGCCATCGACACCCAAAAGCCATCCAAATATGGTCAATGATCTGGACACAGTTGTAATTCTGTCATGTTTCACTCAAGCATCTTCATCAAGGAAGGACACTGTGAAAATTCTCCCTATATCAACATCCTATCTTTTAGTATTTTTTGTTTCCCCCGATGTTTTTTTTCCCCAAAAAAATCTGCATTTCATGCAGCTAAGGGACATGCCCCAAAGGTCGGGTTCCAAAACCGGACGTGACTGTGAACTAAGAAGATCCACTGGAGGACCACAAGGCTTGTCTCCTGTGATAGCCATCTCAGCTTCCTCCGCGGCAATTGTTTTTCGAAGTGGATCAATGGTTTAAGGAGTAACCGGGGATTAGATTTGTCGGCTTAGATAAGGGTTCTATAGCTATAAAACAAGTGCTCCTGAGCAGTGGCTAGATTCCAATTCGGTCAAATTATACCATGATTGTAGGGCAGTATGAGCCGACAACCTCATCAAAAACTTTGACAATAATTTATGTCTCAATACTGCTGATGGACAAGATCTTGCAACAGCCAGGATGGGTTAAACGTTTTTAAAACTGCCATTCATGGCATATTCATCAATCTTGATCTCGTGCTGGATTTCAGTTGTCGCGCATATCTTGCTAGCTCTACAGCCATTTTAGATACTGCCAGCTCCGTACTCCAATCACCAGCTAGTGAAGCAAATGCATGGTCCAACTTGATTTTATCAAAATACCCTCAAGATTCTGATCATATGAAGTTAACAAACTTGTCCCTCCAAGCACCCTCCATTCTCATCCCATTTCCCCCTCCGTCTGGAAGGACTTTTCCGAGGCGTTCTGGACCAGTTGACGCTTCGGTGGGTCCTTGAAAGGTGGACTTTTTAAGACCAAGTCATGACCCCATGAACTATGCAATCCAATCATTGGCTTGGTTCCTGCTTCCCTATGAGAACAGCAACCTGGTGGACATGATTATTGAGCATAGTACTAATTATGTTGAGAGTGATTAAGATTCCGGCCATTGCTCGTTTTCATCACTGCATTTGTGAGCAGGGTCGATTCAGAAACAAATCCAGTTTCAACTTTTTGAGCTCCCAGGGAGCAGGCTGTGGTCATGGTAAAAGAAAAACACCTTATATACAGTGTATTTCAACAATCAAAATGATATGATCACACCACCTGAATATAAAGAAATGTGGATTTTGGCAATGATAATCTTCAAACATCAACAGTGTAACATGAACTCAACTGGACAAATACAGTTGACACAACCATCCCATTTATCCCCGCCACTGTTCATCCCGGTCCTTGGTGGTATCCACATAGAGTTTGAAGGAAGGATCATCCAAGTTGAAGCTCAATCTCTTGAATTTGTGGCGATTCACATGCATGAAGGCCTCCAAATTGGAGGTCACCGGGGACCCTACCAAACGGAGTGGGGGATGAAAAACAAGAAGAAACACTGCTTTTCTTGAAATTGTCCTAGATTTTGGGGATGCGCAGCGGATGATGTGGAAAGTCTCTTGTGTTTGCAAATTATGTTTCGTTTCTCATGCAAGACAAACTCATCAAAAAAACATGGCGACAAGTTGGCAGGGTAAGTGTCTGCTCACAGTCCAGCAGCATATTGATGCTCTCGTGGTGACGACTCGTAGGTCTTTGAAACAATCCTGGCCTTCTTCGCGTTGGGCCCAAAGACGTTTTTGTCCCAGTCCAAGTAGTGTTTCCACACAGTGGCCTCTCCTGTTCCCACATGGGAGAGAAACTTCACCACGGGATCAAACCTATCGAATGGACAAACTTCGGATAACTAAATGGAAAACATATTTATCTTAATTCGCATAGTCTAGGTAGAAAGAAATCAGGGCCGATTCTCCAAAAAAAAAGGCCGTTTCCCGATTTTTTGGATTTTTTTTGGAAAGAACATCACAATTTGAACTTTGTTTTTAAAAATGCTTCCTCCCTGTTCCCTTCCCCCCCCAAAAAAAAAACAAACGGTGTGAGATTTGGGGGAGATTTTGGGGGTCGACCATGACATCGTGCCGAGTGTCGGTTGGCTAAAAATTCGGTCAGCTGCAATGAGGCCTTGTTGTTCGCCACTGGGCCATGGGAAACGTAGGTAAATTTTTGGGCTCGAACATCCAAACCTAAACCTAAACCTTTATTTGCCACTGGAACCCTGGGTATCCATTGGAATAAAACCATCCTGGTATACATGGAATATATTTGGATAGCATGGGAATTGCCTCACAAAAAACATTGGGAGATGTATCTAAGTGTCCTCACCCCAAATTGGAGGATATGTCTTCAGTTGAAAACAAAAGTGACGTACTTATCCCGCTCCTTTGGGCATCCCTCGAATTTTTGTCATTGAAAAACTCATTGTGTTGCATCCACTCAACCATCAGAAAATATCAACAAAAATCCACTTATATACTTATATAACTGTTCCATTACAGCCTGATGCTCAATATCAATGGTCCTCCAAAGAAAACACAAGAGTTGGAGAGTAAGAGCTTCAACCATAATTTGTCAGTTCTATGATACTGCATGACCTGGATGTGCTCATATACAAATATCCCCAAAACCCTGTCTTTTTGTGCCTTCTGAGGGTTTTTAGCTTCAAAACCTACAGTAACCTTTGAAAACCTCAAGCAATCTGAAGCAAGTCTATTCTCTTAGAATTCACGAAACCTTAATATTGCCATGCTAAAGCTGTGTGTGGGGTTCTTTTACCATGACAAGACACTTGGTAGTCAGGATTTCGACCATTGTGACCAGTGAGATTTTCCACCAAACGCGTCATTCTCGCTTGCCGCTCATCTTCCTTATGCTCCACCATCAAGCGGATATACTTCTGATCCTGGCAGCCGTGAGAGACTCAGCTGCTGGTGGAGTATTCCAGTTAAGATGGATTTGCTGCAAAAAAAACCATCCAAAATTCAGCTGGCACCCCTACATTTCTCACATTTCGGATGGGTTTACCCCGAGAAGAAGATTCCTCCTATAAATCTATAGTTGAATTGATCTCAACATGCCAACAAAAAACAACCTGCGACAACCTCTTGCAGCTCAGTGTCTCTTTCCCTTGTGGTTTCAAACTTTTTGTGTTTGAGCATCACCTCATTGTACCTGAATAGCTTCACTGTTTTTTGCCAAGTTTTACACCTCAAAAGGGTGGTTTCTCCAAGATTTTTTCGAAAAAAAAAACACGAATGGGGAAGGCCGGAAGGCTCCCATGGAGCCACGAGGATCGATAAAACGTTGGCAGCCAAAGGTACTTGTGTTGAGCCATGCTTGGATGCATGTCACGTTTCAACCCAGCATCACTGAAGGCATTAGGCGAAAGATCTCCAATCTGGGCACGGGGAATTCCAGCACTAAAAAAACAGACACACATGATCAAAGGGCAGGTAGATAGGATGTCAGCATCTGGTTGGTTGCCATCAACTTCCTATAGTTGTTGAAAACATTCATCAAGGAGTACTTTAGTGACTATCAACACACTAGCAATGAAGGTCCAGGTGCATTTGAAATCTCTTTCCTAAACTAAACATATTTTCTTTAAGCAAATGTGTCAAGGATATCATCTCAACAAATCAGGGAACCACTGCAACCACCTCTTTCATCGATCCGGAATGTCTCCGGAAGAACCACTTCTTTTCTACCGAATAGGTCATTTTTTCCTTGAAAAGTGAAAAATACTTCAGAAGATGTGGAATATCATCACAAGGCAGTTCTCCGCAACCAAGACGCCAACAAAACCCAAGTTCTTCCCCATCCGTCACATGAAAAAAAAACTCTCCTTGAAACACCACTGCAACATTCAGGATCATTGAAACTCCAAAGTTGTCTATATATCGTTTCAACCCAATTGAAAAATATTAGTCAAATTGCATCATTTCCCCAGGTAGGGGTGAAAATAAAAAAACTTTGAAACCACCACCCAGTAATTTTTTCCACCATGTTTCGCCCATGAACTTGATATCTTCCATTGGTGTTGAGCTGGATTTCCCCTTTCCTCCAAAGGCATTGCTTGTGTTTTTTCGTTGAATCATTCCGAGAGGCCGAAGATGGCTGAGATTTCACGGAGCGACTGAGATTTTGCAGTTGTGAAGGTCGTGGACAACCAGCAGGGACCGTGTGAGGCCGTGGGAATTTTCCCAAGACTTTCCTGGCTGTTTGATGCTGTTTGTCTGGTATTTTTTGTGTTGATCAATTGCCATATCAAAATCATATCCCACAAATCAAGTGAAAAGTTTGGAACAATTTGCCTTGAGATACTTCAGTTACCTTGAGATACTCCAAAAAGGTTCAGATCTGAAACTTTCCAAACTGCCAGAAAAAAGTCAACGTACAAGAAGCCAATTTTAACCTGCAACTGCCAAGCAAAAAAATAACCCTTGGCACTTACTAACCAACAAACTCAGTATATGTAACCTCAATCATCATCCCATCATCATCCCAAACATCATCCCATCATCCCTCCCATGGTCCTGTCCATAACCTTCATTCTTCCACCACCATCTTCAGGTCCCTCTCTGGGCAGCCTCCACCCAGGAAGTCGTGGCGCACAAATGGCGCTCTCGGACTTCGACCGCTGCATTTTTGGATCCGAAGATGTCGGAGAATACTGCCCAAAGAAACCGGGAAATGTGGAAGAAGCACAACGTTGTAGGGAAGAAGTATAGTGAAGTTGTATAAAAACAGAAAATATATGTTTATATATATATGATTACATATAACAAGCTTGTCTTTTGGTACCAATTGTTCTATAATTAAGAAAGATTGAAAATTTTCAAAGCCTTCCTCCAAAACCAAACAACAGAAGAACATCACATGGCCGCTGTTGGCACAGTTTGAGCCGCGAGCGAAAGGACATCGACTGCTGCTGTCAACTTCAGGGTTCTGCGACAGGGACCAACACCTAAAACATGTTCTCATAGAAAATCTCTTTGGCAGCTAATCAACAAAAAATCCATATGTACGGGCACTTTATTTTCAGGTTGCATGTGGTTTGACGAAAAAAACGCTCACCCTCTCTCTCTCTGAATGTAAATATACAATATATCAAATCCAGCCCTTGGCAGGGTGAGATTTTTTTTTCCGGAAGATCTTGGAGGACCAGCTTCCCTGATTTCATACCAACAACTCCAAAATAAACACCATGAAGAACATCCAAAACACCAAAAAACACATATTTCTTGCCCATCTTTCTACCTTCATGCTGATTAGGGGTTCGCTTCATTCTGATGAGGTGCACTCATTTGGTTCAGCTTTTTCAGTGATAGGCATCACTGAAAAAAAATGACCGGACCCTCAACGGCTAATTGGTCGATCAACATCTGTCCACAAGGACTTCAGGTCAAGGGATGACGGTAATTGGTAATTTCTGAGGGGATTTTGCCAAGGTGCGATTTTCAGAATCCCATATATTTACTGCATATAGATCCCAAAAGAGCTGCCAAATTACAACCTGTAATTTAGAGGCGGTATATAAGTATGCAAGAAATCCTGAAAGAACATGGCGGATACTTCAACAAACCCTTGGATGTTCCACCAGCCCAGCGTGTTTAAGATCTGCCGAGGTGCCCCGAATCCGAGAAGATAAAGGTCCAAAGTAGCCAGTGGGATACAACATGGCCTTACTTTTTTTAGGAAATCAACATGTCATCCTATCAACATTTGGTGGTCTGGTGGACCCGCTATTTGAGGGAAACCCAACAAACCTTGGTTTTCCTGTGGATGTTGCGATTTGGGTAGGCGTCGGAAGCGACACCAAATCAGATTGAGAGAAGATACATCAACAAACTTCTTACCAAATTGGTTTACCTGCAAAGATAAAAAAAGGGAATTCAATCATCCTGAGTCCTCCAAAAGTTAACTCTTCTCTTTACAAAAACGCAAAGATGCATCATAGGTTTTTTAAGCTTTTGAGTCCTGCAGAATTTCGAACCATCGCCAGATACCAGCGAGTCTGCGAACCATCGAAGCTAGCCAAGTAACTGCCACTACTAGCAAAGCTGCCAATGTGGCAATCGACAGCCTGAGATATTTTGAGGCATCTAAACTGCAAGCTTGTAATTTTGAAAATGACATGTACATTGTTTTGGCAGTGTCTGCTGCATGTCACACGCATGTTGAAGATTGGGGATATGCAATCAGGTGATCATAATGGCAAAATATATCAAAATGTTGACTTTTAAGACTATACATATTATGTACTGTAGATACAACTGCACATTTCAAATTTCGAATCAATCTTGTCATCACCCTGTCGGCATACATCTGAAAAAAGTAGCATGCCATACCCAGTGAGGTCGTTTGGGAACTCATACTCCATACATGCATGCAAATGCACGATGTTTCCCATGGTGTCATTCAAAAGAACAGCTAGTATCCAAAAAACTGGCATACAAACATCCAAATTTCAAAATATCATTACACACGACACCTTTTGATACCTTTGACACAACGTGACCTGTCAAGTCATATCCCCAGAGTTTCTAAGCTGGAAAGAACCTTTGGCCAGGTAAATGTGCATTGATCTTCACTTCTCCCCCGTTGCCCTCCCCAGTGCCCCATGCTCACCATACTCCTCTGCAGCTGACAAAGGATCCAGTTTCTTAACACCAACCTTACTACCACCCCGGGGTATCACTGGGAGCCAAGGTGCATAACCCGCAATTTCACAAAGTCCAACGTGCTCAACTTCTGCTTCCAACGTTGGTAGTCGCACAAGGCCAGGACCTACACACTACATTCAGTATTGCGGGCTGGGGTTGTTGGCTTTGGATGTGCTAACCTCCGATTTGTTTGCAACAAAAACAAATCAACCAGTTGATTTTTGGGTTGGATGACACTGACTCTTTTCAACGCCCTTTAAAAAAGAATGAGCTTTGTAGCAATGTAGCAATTTAAATTCAATTTCAATTTGTTAGAAAAACTGACAAACAAAATCAGGGACACTTTTTTTTATGTTTGTGCGTATGTGTGTTTCACTCTCGATGTAGGACCATGACAGGATCAAAAACCCACGCCTGGTAACCCACAAAGACCAAAAGGGGACCCATCTGTTCCTGGGTTCCAGGTGGCTTTTTGAAGTTGCGTTGAAAACAATCAATGCAAAAAACTAGTATCAATGATGGTTGAAGATTCAATGCTTCAGCGATGTTGAAGTGTACAAATGCATCAACACTTGCAGGTCCCAACAATCGAAGTGTTGGTTATGAAGGTCCCTGAACTGGATCCAGAAAAAGTACATTGAGTTGAGACGTATCCAAATGCCATAGCACGGGTATAGTCTAGCATAGTCATATAGTTTCTAGAAGGTTTCCATGTGCGCACATGGCAATTTCTGACTTGCATCAAGCACCCGCATTAAGTTGGTGCTATGACATCGGCAAACATAGCGAGGGTGGATCCAAATCAAAGAACCCTCCCAAATCATGTGAAGAAAAATGGTTGAATTCTTGTGGGAACTTACCTGCTTCTTGTATCTATTTGTTGCAGCAATGGCTAGGTAGCATTTTTCCAACAAAAACATGGTGAAAGTGATTCCGTTGCAGAGTCAACTCGTGAAAGAGTCAAAGTCAATCGGTGCACTTTCATGGTTGTTGCAGTTGCATGAAAGTGCAATTAAAAAACCATTCGCAACTGATAAACACGGATGGATCAAACCTTTCAAATGTCATGCAACTACCTTTTCATACCCTTACATCATCATATTCCACTCATACAAACCATGTTAAAAATCCATGTCAATACTACACTGGCAACCTCGTAACTTCTCCAACTTCTCCCAAAGAGTTGTCCGCAAACATTCGGATCAGGGATCAAACCTCTCAACATGCAACCTTAACCCAGCACCCTAGTAGCTACGGGTACGTTTAAAATTGAAACCACACTTCCACCGTTTCACCCGCAATCACATCTTTTTTTCACCAACCTTGGGTTATCTTAAGAGTTTTGGCCCCCCAAATCTCCAAATCCCACGAACGGGGATTCACTCCTAGGGGAATTTCCTAGAACTTCGGTCCCCATGGGTCCCATGGATTCTGTTTACCCAGTGAGAGACCTGAACCCTGGTAGTTACCCCTTGGTAGTTAGCCGAAGCATCTAAAGAGCGTAAGGGCTGCATTCCGACCACAGGAATTTGAATGGCGCCAAAGGTGCCCACCAAGAAGAAGAGTGAATATGCCCTTGGTGCAGCCAACTGTAGGTTGTCAGAAAAAGGTGAAGGGGAAATCCCGAAAAAAATGCGAAAAGGCTTCGTACGACTTGGAAAATACACCCTGGAACATTGAACATTTTTTGAAGCACAAAAACGGGGGTGGATGGAAGATGATTTTCAGTTTCCGAGGGTGTACATTTTAAAACTGATTGCAAAAAATTCAGAAGATTCTCAATGTCAGCTGGGTGATTTCTTCCATTCAATAGCTGGCTGGAAATTATCCCACCTTTTCCAAGGGAGAAAAGATATCAAGAATATCAACATCATTTACGGTCAATGAAATTTTAGCTACTGTGACTCTGTTTGTTGACCGGAGTTTTTGTGTGCACAACTTTATGAAAGTGTTTCCAGTCTGGATTTCATGGGGGTTTGGTCGACTTCCTCGACCTCGGATGTATAAATCTTTTGTAAATCCTTAGAGGTTGCTAGCTCCCTCAACTGGTACAGGATTTGCAGCCATCAGTGGTTGAAGCAAAACAATCTGAAATTTTATATTTCCCCCCAAAAAATGTCAACACGGATAGAACTTTCACTTGCAGTTGGTCGCGGTGGTGCTGTGGGCTTTTTCTGGGGGTGACGGTTGTAGAGGGCTCAAGTGACTCAAGCGGCGCAGAGTAGAAATTGCAACCAATTGTACTGAAGAACTGCATCATGATCATTATCATCATCATCATCATCATCATCACCACCACCATCATCACACCATTTCACCCCTAACCAACCTGTTGTAAAGCTACAGGTATGACACGGAAAACAAAAACATGTGGTCAGTTTTGCTGCACTGCCACCAAAGTTACTTGTGGACACCACTGTTGAAGCGCCCTTGTGCCACCAACATCAAGGCATGGACACCAATCATATTCAGAACAAAGATATAACCTCAACACGTGGTGATGGCAAGCAACCTATGGTGAGGGTAGTTAGGTGGTATGAGGAGATTATATAGATTATTCGATGCAAAAAAAAAAATCATGATTGAAAAAACATATTTGGGGAGTCAAGACAGTGGAACCGTCAACCTGGCTCCCAATCTGTGGCTAGTATGAATGGGCTGTGTCGCTTCACTCTGGAAAAAACCCTTGTTGAAAAACATCTGAAGGCCCAAAAACCTCCAATCCTCTAGATGAACATCTCCCCCTTTGAAACTGCTTGAAATTTGACACCTTCGAAATTCTCACTTTTTAGATTCAACTTCTCCATGTCTGAAAACTTGACCTTTCTCAGGTAGGTCCATATAACCACCCTGTTCCCTGGCCACAACAAATCCATCCACACCAAGTCGCCACCCCAAGCAGCGACCATGTTGATGTAAGACAGTCCAGCGAAAAAACCAATCGGCCAATGCTTTGGACTTCGAATCTGCGGCTTCGCAATGTTTTTTTCGAGATGTTTTGGCCGGGTTGTTGGGTGTCAAAACAAAGGAATTGCATCGGAAATATACAGTACTACTTTCAGACTGGAAAGCTAAATGATCAAAACAAAACGCCCATGAAAAAAAAACATTTTCATACACTATATCAGCATCGACTTCGGAACAGTACTCTCCCAACAAAAGAACGGGTGAAGTATAGGGAACTCATTGCAAGCAGTCATTTCCCTTCACCCTTGAGGTTCACACGGAAAGCAACCAAAGCCAAAACCTCAGTAAACATTCAGGCAGTCGGGGTTTGTCAGCAAAAAAAACTGGTTTGGCATCATTGATTTCCATTTGTTGTGGTAACATTCACCAACCCAAACGAATCTGAATTCGTTGCTATATTTTCATGTCCTGAAAAAATACACTGAACATCACTGAACCATCCAACCTTCCAAGATATTCCCATGATTACAATCATCTGACGAAGCCAAGGTTAAAGGATAAACATCATTGATATTGAAATCCCTATGAATTTAAAATTTAGGGGTGATGTCTTTAGCAACCTCGGGGGTCATCAACCCCCCGGGGAAAACTTTCACCACCGTTGATCCAATTCGACCCGAGCTACGTCATCACGATGGCTGTCATGGCCACCGCCTCGTTGTCAAACTTGCCTCGAGGCAAATGGCATGGGATCAAACCACACCTCACACCTCCTTGAAAATGTATGAAAACACCTATGAAATCAAAACACAACACTATAGTATCAAGTTCGTAACATCTATGTCATATGTTTCTAAGAAATCATCAAGAGGACCCACTGAACGGACTCCTAACCCTGTTTTTTTTAATAGCTCTAGCAACTTCGGTAGGGGTCCGTTGGTAAGGTCGTATTCAATTTTTCAGGGAATGTTAAAAAAGTATGGTATGACCAAGCCATATCAACGCATGAGAAATCACGATAATTCTGACCAAAAAATGCACATTTCCTAACATTCATCAACAAACAATACAACTATAATGACAAGTCATACAACATCCCCACCTCCCATCAACTGATCTCAAATCACATCCAACGAAGCCAAACATGATATCAATTCTCCATTTCTTCTTCAACAAACATACTAGTTTCGGACCACCACCACCACCACCACCACCAACAACAACAACAACAACAACAACAACAACAACAACAAGAACAAGAACACAAACAAGAAAAACAAAACTTACAACAACAACAACAACAACAACAACAACAACAACAACAACAACAACAACAACAACAACAACAACAACAACAACCAACAACAAAAAACATCTACTAAACAACCAACAAAAAAACAAAACTTCAACAACATTCANCAAAAAACAACCTACTAAACAACCAACAAAAAAAAACAAAACTTCAAGAACATTCAACAACAACAACAACAACAACAACAACAACAGCAACAACAACAACAACAACAACAACAACAACAACAAAACTCCAACAAACACCATCAACAACATTCAACAACAGCTTTTATTTCATCCAAGGTACCACCCACCGAACGCATGATATGTGCAGGGATGATAGCCATGACACCCGTGGCCTGAATTTTAGGCCCACTTTTTACGGGAAAAAACCGTTGGCTTAAGGTATCAGTTGAAGGTGAACAAACCATCCAATATTATGGAGAAGCTCATGTTGTCTTTAGTTAAAAGCACTTGTCTTTTTTTAAATTTCGGATGTAAAGTTTTACAGTACTCTTTTGACGACATAAGGTCCCCAGTTCATTGAAGAAAGCTAGCTAGCTATAAGATGTTCAAACACTTGCCATCAAAAATGGCCTGCAAATGCCGGTAACCTGAAAGTATTGAGCAGCTTGTGTGAAAAACGGCCAAACATTTTTCTCAACAAAACGAATCCCAGCCCAAAAATGTATGTCGTCTTTTCTCTGTCCGAACTTTTTGTTCAAGTGGGTTGAGTGACCTGCATTCACTTGCAGCCTGCATGCTATGTACTATTGACGTTCTAAGTATTAAGTAACATGAACACATTTGGCTGCATATACCTTTGCGAGATATGTGCGATAAATGGCAAATTTGTATATGACAATGAGTATGAAATGAGTCTATTCATATTCTTGCTACAGTCTAGTCTATATCCTCAATGAAACTAACAGCAAACGCTCTGAAAATTGATGCTTGGAAGATGGTCTTTTCCTTTTGGTGGGTTTAGGCCTATGTTCAGGGGCGAACTGTTAGTTTTTGTGGGGGTATCATGGCAAAGTATCAAACAATACTGTACTCCTGAACATCATCAAAGTGGGAGAAATGAGGGATTCCCAAAAAACTCTCATTCTGAAATGTCTTCTATGATGTTCTATGCTGATGGTTCGAAAATCCTAGGTAACCAGTTGAGATATGTTTATCTAGTTGGTGGAAATTGGATCATTCATTCACCCAAACAAATCAGGGTGAAAATACAACATATTTGAAACCACCATCCCCAAAATATGTGATATTTACCTAACATTTACCAACAAACAACTCCATTTACTTACCGTAATATGTATCGTCATGTTTATGGCCACAAAACCCCCTTAAAATGCGTTTGCAATTTATTTGAAGATCCTCCAACCTCAAAACCCAGGGTTTTTTTTCTTCCAACGCCCAAGGCACCATGAGTCCAGCATTAACACTGCGTGAGATTTCATAGGCCAAGAGCCCGGTGAAAATCGAGGCCTCGGCGGCCCCAAAGGTGATGGGCCTCTTGGGAGGTGATACCCAAAAACATTTGCAAAAGCTATCCTACTGTTGATGGAAGAAATCCTGCACCACCTGGGATGGTTAAAACCCTATAAATAATGGGATAGTCATCATCCTTGGTGGTGCAGGATTTCAGCCATCAACAGTAGTATAAGTGAATTATGTATAAATTGACTCGGATTAAATCTTGGTCACTTATGTCACTTTTTTTGTTTTGAGGGGAATATCGATTTGATACAATCTTAATCGCATTGATATCATCTTCTGGGAGGAAACAAACGCACATGGTTTGTAAGCAGCGAATCTTAGCACTTCACATATCACAACTTGGAGATTTCAAGGGGAATCAACTCCCTTCATAGGGAATTAGCTCGAATCTCTAAGGGGTTTCAATCCAGGTTGAGGCATCTGACCTAAGGAGGTGGTGCAATCCCTTTCGGGTTTGGGGAAAGGTTTCATCTCCCGCATCCATGAGGTCCTTGGACATTGGATTTTTGCAATTTGTAATCCTTGAAATCCTTGACATTTGGTTTTCATCCATTCCATTTCTGATCTGCAAACTTGTGGGTTTTTGTATGTTTTTGTCTTTTTTTTTCTCGGTGTGATTAGAACTTGGCCCTTTACACACCCTCAACAGCCAAAAGAGGAGGACACTCTTAGGGTTCCATAGCTTTTCTTAACTCCCAACTATGATAACTATGAAGCAATTCTAAATACCCTCAACATCCCTCAACTCATGCCCTCAATCAGCAGCGCGTCTCGTAGGCAATCTTTTTTTTCTCGACCAAGCCTGCAAATGTTTCCATGAATCACCTCAGATCAGAAGAAGAAACCCACAATCTTGCCACCCACATGCTTGCGACGTGCCTCCTCATGGTCCATAATGCCATAAGTAGTGGTCAATACAATGTGACCAAACTGACGTGATGGAAGAAGGTCACTAGCAAGTTGCTCAATTCCTGCCACAGAAACATCGAACCTGGGAGAGATCACACCACATTTGTTGATGCGTCCAATGAGTTCCACCACGACTTTTCCTGCTCGATGGTCATCAATAATCTCCAAATCGCCAATGTAGCCATGCTTCTGCATCACTTGCAGAAACTTGATGATGACCTTCGAGTTTGGCCTGATGAGAACTTGACGTTTTCCACGCTTCTCAGCGTTCACGATGTTGTTCAGGCAATCTCGAAGCACACTGATTCGCACCATCTTAGCAAATGTGGCAACTGACAAGATTGGCTTGGCTCTCTAACCGCTTGAGCCATGACCAATGTCAACCCATAAATTGTCGATGCATGTGATTTTCCTGGAGAAGTTGAAACCTTACGAACACAAAAAAACAACATGTGCCAGGTGCCAGTTCCATGTGCATCAAACAATGCCAAGTTTAAAGGAAACGGATTTGTGCAGATTCAGAACTGTTTTTTCATCTTCACCTTGGAGGGAGCAATATAAATTGACCGATTATATAGATGAATCACCAATTTGGACCACGAAAGCCTTCTTTTCCACGTATTTTTTTGGTACCAAGGAACAGTGGATCCAAACCATGGTGGAATCATACAGCAAATGTCGTTCACGCTCATAGGTCCAATTTCAATGCGAGACCTCCCAGATGTGATAGGGTCCGAAAATCGGGGGGAATTTCGTGGGAAGAAGAAGGAGTCAAAAACGCAGCCACTGCAATGTGGCAAACTGAGAAAATTCACCATGTTTACTGTTCACCGGTTGGGGTTAAGGCAACTGGAGCTCAATAAGAAACATCATCTTCACCACGCTTTTCAAGGCAATGCCGGGATGTCTTTCAATTACCTTTAAGATCCTTTAAGATGAACACTGCAGTGTTTCGTCAACTTCGCTTGTCTGCACTAAAGTTGCATATAGCGCTAGTTGGTCCTGAAGAGATTCGCAATTTTGGCTTTTTGACTTCCAGAGGAGGTCCTACTCAGGAAAAAAGAATAATCTGTGTCACTATTCAATCCCCTTAACTACACTGCAAAGTCTCTTGGATTCCTGTTTGATTCTGGTTCTACTGACACACTCATTGTCATGTGCTGTCCAAGTGGCTTCAAGGGTGAAGGGATGAAGAGCCATCCGTTCCTTTGTCCGAAACTCTCATTGTGACACGGACAAAAACCAGAAAAATGGCCCATCATGGCACCCATGTTGCCACCAATAAATGCAGGTAATGCAGGCGCATCATGTGTGCCTGGTATAAATCAACATGTTGGAAAACACCACTCAAGATTGCAGCAACATGACACATCCCAGGGTTCACTGCCAAGGTACTGTTGAGCCCACTTGGCCAATGGCCGCAAGGGAGCAATAAAGGGCAACCAAACCTTCGCTCAATAGTTAAAACAAACAGCTCTTTGGCTGGAATTCCAACGTTTTCCAACATGGGATATCAACCTACACATGGCTTTTTGTTTTTCGCGTCCCCCCTACAAGTTTGCGGCACTTTTGACTGCAACTGACCAAGTTGGAGGAAGGGCAAACTACCCATGTCATCCAAGAAAACAATGTGAAGGAAACAGCCCAATCCACATATTAGATCCATACCATTCTGAGTTACAACAAATAAAACATAATGACACAACTAGCAACCTCAATGAAAACAATTATATCTACTTTTCATTTTCCCATATCCGGTTTGTTTCTGTCCAAAATTTCCAAGTCACCTTTCTGGAAGGTACATGCTTCAAAGCCTCGTAGCAAACGGGTAAAGACCAGAAAAGGATAGCGGATAGCCGTAGCCCACATGAGATTTAACCCCTGAAAATTGTTCCTTTTGTGATGCCAGTGTTTCAGGATTTTTTGTCCATATTAGTTTCAGGATCCCAAAAATGTATTCTTGAAAAGAGATACATTTTCCAAAACATCAGTTTTGGTATCTATGTTCATTTTCGGGGGTGTACCCAAGGGTTTCTGATCTGCTTTGTCTTGAATGGGACACAAATTGAAGTGTTCTGATATCACGAGATTCGGGTCAAGAACCACTCATATGCAAAATCAACTGTATGATAATTTCTACCTTTCCAAGTGGGAAACACCTACTATAAACCACAACACGTCTTGTGGTTTCGCTAGCGTATTATGCTTGCCCAAAAATCTTTCCCTCAATATGAACGATTAAGTGAACACTCTGAAACCGTCTGTAGAACCAAGAGTTGCCCTCCGGGGAACCAACATATCCCACCTTGGCAAACGGAGAATCATCTTCAAAGATATTTTGGTTGCCCGGAGGGTATATCAATGAAATCGATCTTCTCATAAGTGGCATCTACTCAACAGCGTCTTGCAAAAAACTACCATAAATCACTACAAGCCAAGAATGGCAACTACTTGTTTCCCCCAATGCAAGTGGACCAGCTATGCAGGGTGAAAGATTGTTGGCTGGCATTTTCTAGTTTTCTGGCGGCCAAAACGCGCCTCAAAAATGCCCACAGCCCACATCTGCATTCCAGGATAGATGGTGGTGCCTGGCTTTTGCGCTGCAACCCCCTTCTTTGGGGACACACAGTTCGACAAATCAATGGCTAGCAACGCATTTAGACATACAACATAAACTCAAACGTACAATGAAATCAGTGTAAGTGTAGCAGCATTTTTTAGAAAAAATGCAACAGAAGTATAACATCCTACAAGTTGACATTTATTGACATTTATTGTCCTCCAGGTATCTGTACATCATGGGAAAGGGTATGAACACTGCATAGATTCAGGATTTACTTGCAACGCCTGGAATCTGCAGCAAACCAATGGATCGAGGAATAGTTTGTTCCTCCCACTAGCGTTTGGGGTGGTTTTTTCCCATCCTTTCCGGTGATATCTTTCCAGCGGAACCACCGTTTTTCTCAGAGCTCTCCAGTGTGGTTGAAGGTTGAAACCCTGAGGGTCTAAACATATCAAACATGACATTTTTTCTCAGAGATTTAAAAAAACACATGGCATCGTTTGATGAAGATTCAAAAAGGAATTTGTCGTCTTTAACTTCATCCATGATTCTAATCTTATTTGCATTCTACTTGCTGAAATACTGTCGTCCTAGTCTGATCACCTTTGTCAACCAACTCCGCACCTATGGGACGTCCGATTGGATACCAAGACATGTAGTCATACCACTGGAAGAACTTCTTCAGGCCATGTTGTGCCAAGTACTCCTTGCATTGGTCACATCCAGGGGTCGCTTGGGTCAGTTGTAGGAGGCACTGAATTACAGCACTCTGTGACCCCGCTTTCATTCCTCCCTTTTGTACGTCTCTTGTGAAGTCAATTCATTCTTCGACTTGTACCACACTCTAGAAAAATCAGTAGAATTTGAAAGCTTTTCATCTCCATGTCCAAATCCTACATTTATCTTTACCATATTCCCTACCTCACACATTGACTATGGCCCTTCTCCAATTCCCAAATCGCCCTAGTTCCATTCGCCAGGGAACGGCAGCACGATAATTGAACCATGGATCGAACTCGTGGATGATGTATCCAAACCTGAGCACACAACAAAAAAATCAAGCTACATTGCCCAAGGAAACTTTACCTGAATTTCTTGGGATTCATATCTGAGTTTCATGTCTATATACATTTATATATAATATATATATATATATCAAATATATACATCAATATATACTGTATGTTTGGGGAGTATCCATAAAATAGTGGTAACGCAGGAACCATTGGTTAAACTGGGTAAACCGCCACTTATGCACAGTTTACCACGCTATGCCGGTATCCTCTTTATAGTAATTTGGCCGACCACTATTTCACGCTTGTGGAAAACTCTTTCATGTTGAACATACATTTCTTGGTAGGGATGTGTGGCAGTATAGCATGAATGGGATGGTCACCAGATGTTTCGTTCGAAAACCTACCCTGCTGTAACCAATGGGTACCAATGGGGAACATCTATGCTCTGGTGAACAATCTTTTGGAAAACATGACATACGTATTAGCAGCCTGGCAATGGTGTACATCCACATGAGCTTTGCGAAACAACCCGCAAGACGTGTAGAAAGAGGTGCAGCAGCTAAGGTTCTGACAGGAAAATATACTCCCTGAAAATAACATATACATATACCCCCTGAACATAGGCCGTTCAACGACCCAAAAGGAAAATTTCACCTTCCAACCATTGAAATTCAGGAGCTTTTGCTGTTAGTTTCAGGGAGGGTAGACTAGAGGTTGAACGCCCAAATGATGGCGTCAATTGTCAACCTATTTGGAAAAATGTGTTGCTCAGTCTGTTTAGATCATCTTCCCAACAGAAAAATCCCTGTGAAACCACCAAAAACAAGTGAATCTGGAAGCCAACCAGCACCAGCGATAGAAACCACGGGAGAAGGACAAAGATTTACAAAACATCTTGTGCCAACCCTTCTTCATCTTCGATCTCAACAAAAACTTCCAAGAGACGTTCGAATGGCATGCAAGCGAATGTCCTGATTTCAGCAAGGCATGGATTTTTTGAAGATGAAGCCTGGATGTTGTTTTTTTCATCTACCCAAAGATGGAGTTCTGTAAAAACTTGTTTGGAGTTTAATGGGGGGAACACTTTTACACGAGTGTTTCTCAAGGTGGGTTGAAATATGCTCAAAGTGCCATTTTGAGTTGCATCCTAGCATGTACATGCATGTACCACGAGAAAAGTCCGAGTTTTACCTATAGTTTGAGAATTTGAGAGGTACATAAATTCCCCCAAGAGATCCAACGTGATGAGATTAACACATCTTGAAAGCCACCCAGCCCAAGATAGAATTTCTAAAACCATAAGGGATAAAAACTGCCGCTAGGTCGCATAGGCTGCATAGGCAAAGTACAAAAGGAAGATGGCCTGAGGAACTCAGCCACAAATTTCTTGATATTGAAGATACTGAGGACAAAGCAGCTAACCATCTTTTGCGGACAAAACACTCATTGACATACAATGTCTTGGAATTGTTCCAAGATGGTTGAAACAAACAAGTAGACATTATAGATCTAAAGTCTGAAGGGCATGGTATCATGAATTTTCTCTGCAAAAAAAACAACCACTTCTCACAAGGTGTGTGCTGTTTGTTTGTTTGTTTGTTTGTTTGTTTGTTTGTTTGTTTGTTTGTTTGTTTGTTTGTTTGTTTGTTTGTTTGTTTGTTGGTTCTTTGGTTGGTTGGTTTGTTTGTTTGTTTGTCTGTCTGTCTGTCTGTCTGTCTGTCTGTTTGTTTGTTTGTTTGTTTGTTTGTTTGTTTGTGGGGAATCACAGGTCCGGCTTCGGAAGCAAGGAGCTGAAGAAAGAAATGAGAACATCATTCAAACAACACAAGTATCGACAAAAGTGTACTTGAGTGTGATGTGGATTTTAGTCAGAAAACATCAACAGCAATGAGATCAGTGCAATGTGACTTCTTGTGAATTTGTTGCTTGAGAATGCCTTGAAGCCTTGCAAATACCACCATAAAGGAACCAAATGATCCACATCATGTGTATTCTGAATTTTTCTCCCCCCCAAAAAAGATGTTGACACCTACACCAACACCACAGTGGCAACCTTTCCCAATGAACCCCAACCATCTCCCAAAACGGACGGCGAAAACCGCACCTGGAGAAGAATCAAACCTCGTTGCTCAGCTTTTGCGGATTTTTTCCAGTGATGAAGCCATGTCAGCTTACAGGGTTTTGGAGAAAATGGTGAGATGATGTCATGTAAGTATACTGTGTGTGTTTTGTTTCAGGTTGATTCTGTAGTTATATATATATATAATATATATATGCATATAGATTGAAACCCGGAAATGATTCATAAATCTGGAGTTGAATCCAGTCCCACTCATAATTAAAAAAAAGGACTGCGTGAAAGTGCTGGGTTGCTAGGATATTTTACACAATTCATCAATTCATATCATTTGTCATCATTTTCACGGAATTCCACAGTTACACCCCATCTCAACCCTGTACATTCACTGATTGTCAAGGTCGTTGGATGTCCCGAACTCATCAAGGCAACAAACATATCACTTGAAAAATCCAAGGAATCAACTTTTAGTAAATCACTCAATGAATAAACTTTTTTGGTATACACCCCCGGAAACTAACATGGAACCCAAAAAATGATGATTTGTATAGATGTTTTTCCTTTTCCAAGGGAGTATTTTCAGGTTCCATGATTAGTTTTCGGGGGTGTAAACTGTTACTTTCAAAACCTGGGCAATTTTATTGTAACTTTGATTTCTCTCATAGTAACTGTCAGATGTCATCCCAGCTCCTGTTTTTTGGCTCTCCACAAGCCCAGAAACCCAATTTGAAGAGCTGCCGCAAAGGAAACGCAACATGACTTGGCAGCAACATCGAGGATGTATCGAAACCTCCGGTGGGCAAATTGTCAATCGATTCCTCGAATGATTTCAATGGAGACTCAAAATGCTGAGGTAGAAAGTTGATCTGACCTGCATCAACTAAATCTCAAAAAGAAAGCCAAAGAATGTGAAAAGGCAACAAGGCATACTGCAAAGGGAATGCCACTCGCTTTTTATCTAACATCATGATTCATATCTTCAATGATTCACATCAATAAGACATAAAAAGACATGAGCCAGCTTTAGCAACGTTAGAATATTGACCCGGAGAAAAGCCCGGGTCCAATCGGAGTAACAAGTGGTCACTTTTCTGGGGTACCCGCCTAATTAAACAGAAATATATAGCTATTTATTCATCCGGGTTGGCGTTTTGACGATTGGGCACTGTCCACGAGCATGAGTGGAGCGCATCTGGAACCTCTCATATTGCCGCTGCAGCCTAGCAACGGCCCTTGACGAAACTGAAACGATGTCGTCCACCGACACAGGATGATAAGCTAAGAGAATTATGCGGAGTGCAATTGGATGTGAAGATTGATGTCGCGTTTTGTCAACATGTGTCATCTATAAAGATATACGCGAACTCGTGAATCATGCCAGGATTTATGATAGCAGTCTTGTTTTAGAACATCTCTTGGCTGAGATACCACTGCACTCACCAACCACTATGTAGGATCATCAACAATTACATCTTCAGACATCTCCCGCAAAAAAAGACACTGGCAAATTCCGCTTCATGCAGTTTGTTCCTCTCTTGTTCCCTGCGGGGCATTTTTGAGTCGAAAGCATTCTTACTGAATCCACAAGCATTCCATGTTTTGCACCAACATAGCTGTTGTCGTGGTGCTTTTGATCACATGCTGTCACTCTTCAAATGGGTTCAGTTCAAGCTATATATATATATATATACTGGAGCCAAAACTTCAGATTACAAGACCTTCAGGCTATTGAAATGCTGAGTAATAACAGAATATACCAATATCGCATCATTGCGACCCAAAATTGTCCAGAAAAAATCTCACTTTCTGTTTGGTAAAATCCGTTGGCTCAATGAATCAATGAACCTCATTTCATATCTGTCCATACTGATGTTGATCATTAATCATCAATTGATTTATGAAGTCACTCATTTCATCCTTCCTGTAAAACTGCCCAGCTCAGATATGTTATGATATGTTGCACCAACCCAAAAGCTGCCTCCCTTTCCATGCGAGTTCTGTTGCTCTTTCAACGCGATCGGCCTTTCGCAATCGCGAATGCTTCTCGCGACATGCGGCCGGCCGTCCGGCAACGGAGCAACGTGGAACGCTGCCGGGGATTTGCTTATTCGTTTTGAAGGCATGTGCCATGGATGGATAGTGTTGAAATCATTTGAAATCAACCAAACGTTCAAGCAAGTACATATATGCATATAAATCATACAAATGTACAACAAATAGTGTTCATGGCAACTTAAATATCACCAAAAAACACCTACTTCGCTGCTTCAAGTGGCAAGTTTCAAAGGGGCAGCATTCGTTCACTGACTCCAAGGATGTTACGTCTGCACAACGGTTGGGTATAGCCTGGAGAAAAAACAAATGATAGCAGCAGGAGCTTGACTTACACGACGAATCAGATCCCATGTCCCATCTCATCTTTAGAGAATTGACACCTTCTTCCCCAAACAAAAGAAACCCCGTGGACTTAATTGCTCCCTTTCCTTCGAGTGGCGAAAAAGAGTCAAGCTCCGGCCGGAGCTACGTTGCAAAGCTCCCCCCAGGCGATTCCAAAAAACACCGGAACGATCTTCGCTCTGGTGAGATCCAGGTCTTGGCTTTTTTCCTATAAGACAAAGATGATCCGAGAGTTGTGTCCTTTAGGTGCTCTTCCAGAAAGAAGTCTTTCTGAAAATTCCCGTGAAGTTACTAAATAAACTCTTATAATTATATATATATATATAATTATAGTGCTCAAGTGTCGAGATTGTTTTAATTTTTTGGGACACTTTGCACGAAAACTCGAACCAAGTTGAATAAACATGAGCCAAACCAATCATTTTGGAGCAACTTTGTTTAATGTGAAAGGTTGAACAAACAACTTGAATGCTGAGAGAGAATTCATCTTCATGACTCTTTAAGCTAGGTCTGTAGATACTTCAGATTTCAAAACATCTGCGATTCCTTGAGATTTTTGACAACTCTTCACCATGTCAATCTACTTTTCAATCTTGCTCAAAACCATCTAAAAACACTTTCCTTTGCAATAAATTTTTGGTGACTTTCAAGTCACATCTAAAAAAAAACAGCACAACTCTCCGAGTCATCCACCCCCGAAAACGGGGAGCACAATCCATTTTGAAACAACCCTTCCTGCCAGCTCGCATCAGCTCGTTGGGACTTCAGTGACTTCAGCTGCAGCTGGTGCCTCGGAGTATGAGCTCAAGGCCTTTTCGAGATCTCCATTTTCGATAGCAGCCATCAACCTGGGAAGATGTTTTTTTGGTCGAAAACCCAGAAGAAAACCTGACAACAACAGGAGTTTTCTCCAAATCACATAGCATCCATGGGACGAACGGTATATTTCATTATACTTCCCTACATTTACCATAAAAAATCAACCATGGATGGTATGGGTAGAGGTTTCCAAAAATTAAAGGACAAATGTTTTTGTTTACTTGTCAAATGTATATGCCAATGTATCTGTACCAAAAAATCCCTAGGATGCAACTCAACACAAAACAACTTTAAATGACTTGATTGTTGACACAGTGTTGGCAAGTGCTGGCCATATCAGGTGAACCGGGAAATTACATCAACCAAATGGAAGTCTCTTTTCAAGGAGAAAATGATGCTTCAAATTACGAACATCTATGTTAATGATGTGCATACTCTTCCCCAAACATCCCTTCATCTTCTTTTGTTGAAACACAACCCAGTTTTCACAAGTAGAAGGTGTACCCAAATAGATATTCCGACATTCTGATAGATGGAATGACAAATGTTGCTCATGATGACCGTGCAATGAGGGATGTCATGATGCATGACATATCTATAGGTGTACAAAATACATTTATAAGGTAGATGTCATGATGCTCCTGCAAGCTGATCTTGAGCGTCCGAACAGATTTCCCACTTTCAGCTGCAATTTCTGCACGTCCGGTTCTGACTTTGACCTGCCAGATCCGCAAATATCTCCAAATGGTAGGACTCCGAGGTTTACGGGTGGCTTGCCCCAAAAAAATATGGTATATATATACTTATCATGTTCTTTTACAACTATAACTGTATGGTAATCCCTTCTTACACGTAACATATCACAACTTTGATTGGGAAATCCCTACCAAAATTGAAAAAAAAAAACCTGGCAGGTGGTGTTTGACCAGTACAGGGACTCCGGTGCCAACGAACATATCCCTGAAAGAGCCCAACGCCAAGTCTATGTCAAATAGTATTGACATGTATAAATCAATTGAACCCCTAGGTATCAGCCCAGCTGTGCATTAAACCTACTGTAACCCTCCTTGGTTTCATGAATTGACTGAGCTTTAAAAAAAAAACAGCTCTCCAAAAAACGCCAAGGCACTTGATGTCTTCCAAAACTTTTTGTAATTGACCTTGGTGACGTAAAAACATCACAAAAACATCACCTCCCAACTGAAGCAACTCAGCATTCTGGTACGTTTGTGATGCCAAATCTAGTGATACATGGAAACCACCTTGCTGTTGGGGATAGCACCTGAACTTATTTAGGTTTACAAATAGTAATGGCAACTGTGTAATGGTAGTAAGGGAATAATCAACACCTCAACTTCAACTGTTTCACTGTCTCCATCCTTAGCTTCACAAAACTCTTTTCTTCAACTATTTCACCATTAGGTGCCGACAAATCCATCCCAGTATGGTCCAGGAAGACTGCACCCGGGAAAAATCCCATAAAGAACCTATGTACTCTGACTATATAATATACAATTTATATATATATATGGGCAAATTACCGTAATTCCTAAACCTCAATTAAGGGGCTTTGGGGTGACCCCGGCTGAGGTCGCTATAATTTGACCAACTATATAGAAACATCATATCATATTTGCATGTTGCGCTGGAAATGAGGGACTTTTGACGACTTTTTGATTAAAATCAAACAAAAACACATTCCAATTCTCAGGGCTCATGTCCGATGTCCAATTGGTGTTTCACAGTGCAACCACTTAAACCTACCCAAAACCAAGGTGGTTGATGATCATTTCTGACCTGGGAGGCTTGAAGAATAATGATGAAAGAAACCCAGCAAACCACCCTGGGTTATTAAAAAACCGTGTACATAGTGGGATAAACTACCAACTGTTGCAGGACTTCCAATCAACAGTAACGGAAATTTAAGGCATTTTTTGTCTTTCATACACGAGGCAAGAAAAGGTGGCTGCGGGGTGGTACGGCATCGACAAATCAGAGGATACAATAAGCTGCTTGTCAATTTTTCTGGCAGGATTCCATCCAGACCAAAAATACAAGACCCCGGCAACTAAACAAGCAATTAGTCGACTTGTCCGTACAACGCACAATACCACATACACAAATTAGAATATGCAAAGGGAAATATATGTACATTACAACGTTGGTATAATGTTAACTAATGTTAGAATACACTAACGCGTCACATAATGAATAACCAAATAAACAATCAAACATAAAACAAACGAATCATAAACAACAGCACATATACACAGCAAATAGATGTCATAGAAAATCCATTTTCCATAAAATGCATGAGCTTCATGGGACTGAGATGAGGAATCCTTGAAAAAAAACTACTACCACTACCAAAATCTTCCAGTGGTATCTTTCCATGATGAAGTCAAGGGACCATTATCAGCTGCTTCCACCAGCAAGGCTGCAGCCTTCCTTAGGACAAGCCCCCATGGCGATGGCAGTTTTCCTACGAATTTGTTGATGAAATTTTTGGAAGCCATCATCCCCAGCCTGAAAAAAAACCCACTTCTGCTAGGTAAATCTGTTTGTTTTAGCCCCAGCGGGTTGGGGAATTTTTGGAGAATTGAGTTTTTGGATCTTTTGATTTTTTTCCTATCTTTTTAAAGAGGGTTAACCCTACATCATACTCAGAAATCCCACGTCTGCTAGGAAATTTGGTGTTTGCCCCTTGCTTTCTGATGATGGCAGTTTTACTCCGTTTTGGTGGCCTAAGAGTCATGGTACATCAAATCCTTTTGGATTCTATTGGGTAGGGATTTCTCACATCCCAAGTCACAAAATCCCCAAGGTGTCTGTTCCACACTGTTCCCTGCAAATCCTGGAATGAGTCCTTGGATATGGCCGTATGTGTTATTTTTTTTTCACAACTCCCAGTAACTGAACCGATTGCGGCTAGATCATCATTTGTTGCTTCCCCGAAGTGGTACCTTGTTTTGGAGACACATCTCCCCAAAGATGTTTTGGATTGAAAATTGCTGAAGTGCTCTCCAAGCATCTTTTTTGTTTCATCTCTAGGGCTAGGTTGAGGTGTTGCATTAAGCTCAGCGAGGGCCTTGTTCAGTGGCAGTGACACAGTGGTGTTTCATACTTACATGACGCATAATATACGCATACGGTATATACGTATGTGGTATCTAGTATCTCCACGTACATGTAATGTAAATCTAGAATCTAGAAGTATAAATGCAATGTGTCAGAATATCTGGATGTAAAAAACATAGTTATATACATGTATTCCTTTATCTAGATATATACGATTGTCAATGCAAATATGCGGGCAAATGCAAATGCATATCTCCAGAAAATATGTTAGGCTAAATATACATGTTAGAATGCTGGCCCACCCAGCAGCAGTGACAAGTTACGAGGGATCTTTTGCCAAAGTGATCTTCATTATGTTCCATGCTACTGGGTGAGGATCATTCCCATTCTATCTAAATATGCAATACACAAAGAACACTTAAAACCTTGGTACAACAGGCTGGTTTTGAGAGTCATATCAAACGACTCTTGTGCCTTGAAAATTGGACGACTCAAAAGGGGTCCAAGTGAGCAAGAATATATCTAGTTGGTGGTTGAACCAACCCATTTGAAAAAACATGAGTCAAATTGGATCATTTCCCCAAATTTCGGGGTGAAAATAACAAATACTGTATTTGAAAACACCGTCTAAGATATAACAACAGAACATCCTGGACATATTTTTTCAATAGTCTTTTTCAACCCATAAAAACATGAGGATGATTCAGGCAGGAAGTATTATGGCACCACGTCACCACGTCACGCCGCACCTTGCGAAGGTCTCCATTCTCAGCGGACGTGATTAACAAATTGGCTGCCTGCGCGGTCGGCGCTAATTGGCACATGAACCATGGGGAGTGTTGGATGAGTTGTATATTATATAGTTGCTCAAGCATGTATAGACCAAATTGTACACAGTATATCGCAAAACGCAGATTGTGACCATTTGGAATAGTGCAAAAGTGCTCTGCTTCATAAGCTGTGGTGGTGCTGCAGCTCCGAATTACTTCCTTGAGTCTCAATGGAGACACACATGCATGGTTCAAATCATAACATCCGACATACATGTCTGCAAACAACCTCAAATATGTACACGTAGTAGATAAATCAACAGGGTTTGTAATTACAACTTCGACCTTCAAGAGTTCTCCTCTGCAAGCCTCTCAAACATCCCTCTGTACATGTTGGCATGTCAAATCCACATGCCCTATCATGCCGTATGCTGCATACTTGCCAAACCCAAAACGACCCAAACTCCCCCAAAACCCTGCCTTTTTTCTGAGCTGTTCGGAGTTCTTCTTGGCCGGCTGCAAGTCCTTTTCCGTCACTTGCTGTAGGAAAAACCAACTTTGGCATGCTTGGTGAAACGAGTAAGAGACTGTTCCGTTGCAACCTCCAAAAAATCTTGGAAACGATAAACAAAATGTGCCAATAGGAAGTCACATTGATGCCACCGGGTTTTCACCAAACATCGGGTTGTTGTCATGCTGCCGGCAGCTTCCCCCGAAAATGTCGTTGTGTTCGCCAGAAAATCAGCATCTTGCCTACGGGAATCTTGCAGTGGCACACCTTCAGCGCAAATTGCATCGATTTTTTCTTTTGGAAGGGTTCTATACCCAAATCCAATCAATTTGAGTATGCTGCAAGTTATGAGGGTGTACTTGAAGCATAACTAGGAATGTATATAACACTTGCATATAAACAGATCCCAAAAAAATCTGCCCAAATTGACGTATCTCCTGCAGAATCTTCTCCAAATCTCCATTTTCTGCTGATGCCATCCTTGGCTGGAATCAACGCCAAATGGGTGTTTCCAAAAATAGTGGTACCCGTACCCCAAAATAGATGGTTTATAATGGTAAACCCTATGAAAAGGGATGATTGGGGGGTACCACTATTTTCGGAAACATCCAAATCTCTTTACGTGCAAAAAACAGCTGTATTTTTCGCAGGTTTGACGAATCAGCTGTTTCAATTTTCCACCGGCTTTCTTGCAGTTTTAACCTCCAACATCCCCAAACCCAAGAGTGTTTTTTTTCTCCAAGTATTTAGGTCTCTCAGGTTCTTGAGATGTAAGAAGCCATAAGAACGGCGGATGACCTAAGGACTTAAACAAAAATACGCATGGTACAAAACATGAACCATGAGATGAACAAATGCAACAGTTACAGTTACATCGCGAACAACAGGCACAGAACCCCACCGTCCCAAATAGGACAAAAAGTGAAAAATTCGAATCATCTTCCTTGGATTTGGAAAAACATCTCAATTCTGTTGGAAGTAAATTGTGAATTCCCGAGTATATAGCTGCTTATATCTTCTTGTATCCAACTCATGTATAATTACTTCTTAGTAAACATGCAATTTGGGATCCAAACAAACAGAAACAAACAACACCTGCACCGAGGCCACACCACACCCATCATTGACAGCCGGAGCATCAATGCATTGCCAGCCTTGATTCTCAACTTGGCATCTTTTGCAGCATTGTCCTCCGCCCCAAAAAAGGGGGAACTTTTTGCCACGTTTCCTCAATATTTACCCGGCCAAAAAAAGGATATACATTTTGGCAACCTGCATAAAATACAGAATATTGATGAATATTGCCGGTTTCTGGAACATGAGAAAATGACGTTTTGCTGGTACCCTTCTTATACTGTATTCCCTACCATTTTCGTCTTGTTACCCTTGTCTCTTCAGATTCAACGATTCCAACATTAGCGAGTTCTGCGACTCTTCAAACATGAAAACATCGTGGAAAACATCGTGGAACACATTATCGAATTGACCTTCAACCACAACCACCCGCACAAAAAAAACCACACACAAACACAAGTCTCAACACCCCTCACCCCCAAAGTGCTCAAAAAAAAACGTCCCAGAAATAGTCATTCAGATGACATTGTCATGTAAATGTACATTGTCACGTTCATCCACTTGGTATTTCAACATTTTCTGCATGTTTTTTGTCTCCGGCCCTCCCGTAACTTTCATCCCATCCTTTCTGAAACCTTCGAGCTCTCCATTGCTCGCTGCTCTTACCTGGGCCCCCACCAACCAGATCCGAGTCATTCCACGTCCAAGTTTTTTTGTGGTTTAAAAGCACAGGCCTACCTTTGAAGATCTCTGGATATCTAAGATAAGAAACATACATTGTATCATAAATACATCATATAGGGTACAAGTTAGGATCATTTTTATTTGTCTCATGCTACTATCATATAATATTGCGATTTGGGGGACTATTTTGGGAAGACCACCTGAAACGACCAAGGGGTGTGGATTCCGCAAGAGCTGCGACTGGTCCAGCCTGAACCAAAAGTCACCAGAGTTTATGAGGACGTTAGGCATACATAGCCCCCGCGTTCTTGCTACCCCTCTGCAGCCCAAGAATCCAGAAAATCACGCATCTCTGTCCGAACGTCCTGCAAGTCATTCCGCAGATCTGCTTCTGTACTCCTGAGGAAATGAGGAGATGTTCGTCGAAATCTGAGGGAATTGGATCATATTTCACCTCACGCTCTTCAGACTGACAGCCGAGATCATATTTTGCGCTGAGACCTGGATTTCCCTTCAAAAATAAGAAAGATTCGCTTCCTTAAGTGGGAATTCCTATATGACTTAGTATGGATATATCACTAGACCTAGTTGAATGGTTGCAAGAAGTACATTGCCTGGTAGGTCGGCTGCGGGCGATGATTGATTTCTGAAATGGAAAGTCACTTGAACATATTCAAACATGATGTGATACAAGCAGAAGTCTGGCATATTTCTAGATAAATATATATGTATATGAGTATATATGGGGGTTGTGCTAAATAATAGTTCCCAGGAACCCCCTTTCGCAAATCTTTCGCCTCCTTTCGCGGTCCCATAAGGGTTGCATATTCCAAAATCAAGAATTCGTATCAGGAATCAAATATATGGAATCAAACAAACTCGAATACAAACTATACAATAAATCGGTTGTTGTTTGCACGAATTAATGGAAGCAACCAAAATGTCATTGTGATATGTTGCTCCTTTTCCCTTGGACCAAAATCAGGCATGGCCAAATGCAGCCCATTTTGGGCAGGACATGGCTCGAGTGGATACGTCTTTCGCGCATCTTTCGCGAACCTTTCGCTCGAAAGCGTAAAAAAAATGAGCAGATACTATCTCCTATCTGGTCTTTCGCGGATCTTCCGCAAACCTTTCGCCAACGTGTACATTTCTCGAAAGGTACCTTTCGCGCAGACATTTCAAATCTATGACTGTGGACCTCGATTATATAAAACCTTTCATGGGTTTCTGCACGACTCTCATATACACCTATCTCTCTTTCTCTCTCTTTACTGCTGATCATGTGGAAACTCAATTTCTGAATATGCAGCGAATAGATTCTTGGCAGGGTTTGAACGCAAAAGTATATCCAAATACTAATGTTATTCTGAAGGAAGCTGATCCACCAGCCGATCTCAAACCCAACTTTAGACCGAGAAACCCTTCGAGTTCCACATACGACTCCTGGCCTGAGGGATGGATCGCCAGTGGGTGAGTTCCACAACAAAAACTATTGAAACCTGGTAGAATGATGAAAGGCAATTAGCAGGTTGGTAGGGCATTTGGATGATCAAATTCTTCTTTTGTGGCAGGAGTATTACCAGGATGGTAGGGCATGATGGTTGTTTAAGCATGTTTAAGCTGTGATTGTTACTAAACTAACAGAAGTAACAACGTATCCGGGCGTACCAAATGAATGAAGAGCCAAGGCATTATGCCACCTCTAAATGGCATCCATGCTTGGATGCGGTAACGGCCTTAACGATCTGATTTCAAGTATGTCACTTTAGCATTGTAGAAACATATGCAGTAGACAAAATACAACCCACCTTTTCAGAAAAGATAAATTCCATGGAATTTCGTGGCTGACAAAGTGAAGATAAGGATAAACAAGGGGGCATCTGCCATCCATTTTGAAGTTCTAAAGAGTCCCCTTTGGCGTTTCACCAAGATCAATCTCGCTTTGACATCAGATCAGGTTTTTGTCCTTAACCTTTTGGGTCTTGGTATCTTGGCTCACCAAATACTTCACCTGCACTTGATATGGCTTGTGAACATGTGGTGAAAATCCATTGAAACTCCCGAAAATGTAAAGCCACTTTATCTAATCAGTGACCACAACACAAGAGTTACGACATGGTGAAGTGATATCAGCCTACCGCAAATACCACATCCTCCCCTCCCAACAACTTCCCCTGGTCATGGGTACCTCCCAAGGACTCGCTATGATCCTGCTTAGCTTTCATGGGCTTGGAACCAGCTTTACCTTAGCGTCATGCTAAAGGAATCCATTGAAGATTCCAGCATGGAGCTCCCAACACCGGAGATATGGGCTGATTATGGGTGATGGGTGCTTGCCTCATGTTTTCACCATTCGTTTGTTGCAACATCTATTTTGGCTGCTGTTCTTCCCAGTCCCAGTGAGATCATCATACGGATGATTCGGATCCAATTGCGGTTTCGGTGAAGCTAGCCAAGGTGTGTCAAAACTTTCCTCACGGAGGGCAAAATTCCCACATGAACAGCTGAAAAGTCCACAAATCGGTGGTCTAATCTTCAATGTTGCAAAGCAGGATAAATATAAGTATATATACATAGCTTATATACTGCCTGTGCTCAACCATAAACCAATGGCTCATTTGCTGGTCATTTGGTATACGCAATTCCGAGATAATTATCATCCCTTGTCTCATTTGCTCATCACACTTCAGCACTTGTTTCTTTCTCCAATCTTGGGAAAAAACAACCTGTGAAACCATGCGCATCCTAACAGCTCATCCATCAATATCCATGGGTGTTTCCAAAAAATAGTGGTACCCCAAAATGGATGGTTTGTAATGGAACACCCTATTAAATGATATTAAATGGATGATTTGGGGGTACCACCATTTTAGGAAACATCCATACCCATCACCCGTCTCTCAGTTATTTTTTGTGTCGGCCCAAAGGGCTGGAAGTGACCGGCGCTAAAGGCTTCGAATCTTTCTTGCCCCCCTGAGCCAACTGGAGGAAGACGGGAAAAATTGCACATGAAATCGAAGGTCATAAGGTGTTTAGATGGCATAGATCTATATGTCTAGATATTATATACAAAAATATATATATATATATATGGGATGTAGATTTCCTACAACATATCTTTATGAGACAGTTTTTTTCGCAACTGGATACAGTCAAGGCAAATTACTGAGCATTTTGGAGGGATTCACCCTACTTTTTGCCACCAATTTGGAGCGACTTTTCTCCTCGAGTTCACCAGGACTCACTCTTTGTTGAGGCTTTAACAGAATAGACATCTCTAGAAAAATGCATCTCACCCAGCTACCCAGGAAGAGTTTGAGGAAGTGACCTCATGATCACTTAAGGATACTTAAGATCTATCAAGAGACATCTCTTGACCGACAAATTGGAGTCAATCAACAAATCCATGACTCAATATCATGAAAAGTAAAGTCTTGGTCTTGCCGTCCCACATTTCCTCCCCAATCCTCCCATCCCAAATCCCATCATTTTCAGGATTTGTGGATTCATCTCTAGGTTTCCAGGCTAGATATTTGCAAATAAATTCCAAGGGATCAGTCGGTTGCTCCTGGTGGCTTGACGAATCTGGCTTGAACCATGAACCAATACCAAGCAAGCTTCCAGACATTCCATGGCATTAATGGAATAAAGTGAAATAGATGATGGCACAAAGTATTTCAAACACATTCTGAAGTCCTTGCGGTAGATGTTGAGTGCTCCGTGCGATGTGATTAGATATTAGTTTGTAATGATTCCACAAACTAAACTAAACAATGAGAACAGTGAACCCGCCGCAAGCAATTGAAAGCCCGAACCAGCCATTCCCGGTTTGCAGAGGTCAGAAATCATATCTTGGCATCCGCCCCTCCGTCCTTCAGCAGTGCCTGTGAGGACAAAAGGCGCCCCGAAAGTTTTGACATGAATGTCTGAATATCCTCCAATATCCCTTACACTGGTGAACATGTAACGCAAGCATGTAAGTGTACAACGCGGCACTTCATCAACAAGGGTACCATTCTGCCATGGGAAATAGGTCTTTCAGAAAAGATTGATCTCATCCTCGAATGTAACCGACACATCCCAGTAGATTGTCTGGAAACCTAGTAGAAAATCACTCCAAAACAGACGCTTCACACAACAATTTTACATCATCTCTCAAAAACACAAGACTCATATACCGGATCCTGGTATCTGAAAGAACATCTGATGCATTTACAGTAACGCAGGCAAGCACACCTTCCGAGAAGTTAGGAACCAATAATCTTCTCCAGTCCGTCAGGAAATTGGGGCCGGGCCATATCTACTCTCAGTCTCATACTCTCACCCTGAATCTACAAGCACTAGTTTGGTGCTTTAAGCCATCCATCTAAAAATGATACATACATATATATATATAGTTATTCATACTTAAAAATACAATACAACATAAACTGAAATAAAAATAAGGTCAAACTTCAAATTGGTATCTAAATCTTCCCAAAGTCGAGGGTGGTAGTGGTGAATATATCGCAAAACCATTGTGACCACCAAGCCTCCTTTATAAAAGTACCCTGTTGACTTTCCCTCTAGCCTTCACCGCCTCGGATAAGCTCTCCTTAGCTCTGCTCATCTGGGGTTGCTCATCAGATGGTGTCTGGAAGATGAGGGGAGCTCGTTTTGAACAGCAAAGCGGACATACCCTCAAGGAACCATCGCGATGTGTCTTTTTAAACAAAGAAGTTCCAAAACGGGCACGTTTGGATTTGGGGCTAGTAAGCATCTTTCAAACAATGCCCAATTCCATGATGATTCATAAGGGGAGTTTAGAGATGATATCTGACGTGTATCCGCAACTAGATTTTTCAATCTTTTGCACCCCCCAAGGTTTGCTTTCTTGGATCTCCCATATCCCATCAATGGGAAAGGAAACTCATCTTACCCCAAGTGCCTTTGGAGGCACTCGGATCCAACTTAGCTAAAAATGGCTGACTTGACAAGACATCCTCTGTCAGATGTCATCTGAGTCTAACCCCCTCATCTTCCCTTAACAGTTGCTGGGTAAAAAATGAGCAGGATTTCTTGGACGGTCCATGGGCCTGGGCATGAAGAGGTGCCGGAACCAATGAGCATTCGAGAAGACACAAATTCATTGCACCCGCAAAGCAAGGGTTGAATTCAACGCACCTTTTTGCTTACAAATAAATAGGTTCTAATTCATCTGTCCTCGTTCATGCAAAATGACTAAGCAATCATAGGCTATTGATGAGTATTGGCTTCTCACCTCATGCAAGACCACTGAGACTAAGATGATCCACCATGTACTAAGACCAAGTCCATGATGTCTTCTCTTTGACCACTCAATCCCTCAACTAGATTGTCTCCAAGGCACTTCAATTCGATGCTTGCCCAAGTACTCCTTCGGGATGAGGGCGGGAAACTTGGGAGATGCGAGCGAACGAAAATCAAACAGGGTTGTTGTTGTTGTTGTTGTTGTTGTTGTTGTTGTTGTTGTTGTTGTTGTTGTTGTTGTTGTTAGTGTTGTTGTTAGTGTTGTTGTTAGTGTTGTTGTTGTTGTTGTTGTTGTTGGTGGTGGTGGTGGTGGTGGTGGTGGTGGTCCTGTTGCTGCTGCTGTGCTTGTTTTTGTCCTTGTTGCTTGTTCATCAACTATTTGATTATTTTGCAGGGATCAGTGATATGTGCAATCTTGGACTTGAAGCCGATCGTCATCTGCAAACGTATCTGACATAGATGACCAGGACGCTGCCATGGACACACAGCATTACCCCGGTACGCAACAGCTTGGATACATAGGTCTTATTTGTTTCACAACAAAAAATAGTAAAACTTTGATATTAAACAAACACTATTACGTTGAATCCATCATATCTACAAATCTACGCTGAGTAATTCAACAAATCCAACAAAAATCAAACGAGACAACACAAACAAGCAAACAGCTGTCATCAATTCTCCTTGGCCTTGCCTTTCATTTTGGCCGCCCGATCTGTCCTGGGACAGGCGATTCGAACGAAAGAAATCAGTCAGAATCATTGTATGAGGACTCCTCATGTCCTCATGTCCTCATATCGAAGATGAAAGCATGTGTCTAAGTTGAAAACAGTACAGGGAGCTATATCGATAGTATATATATATATATATACATGTATGATCTTGTGCAGTTTGAATCTGAAGGTGTAGCTTACGCATGGGACAGCATGGCGCGTGAATCATCAATTCGTATGTTGGAAGACTAGGGGTTAGCTGTTAGCTAAGCTCTCCTTCCATCTCCTAAGAAAAAAGAGAAGTGACAAAAACACATTGATTTCAAATCCATATGTTTGATGACATGCCTGAACTACAGCACACGAAACAAGTGTAAAGTGCCAAAGCAGTGTGATTCTGAAGGCTATTGCATCAAAACAATCCGCAAAGAACACCTTGAGCCAAGCATCTTGGATTTTTGCACCTCTTCCTGCTTTGTTGTGACATTAACCTGCGCTGACAAACAAAAGGAAGTGCCGGCTTACAGCAAGAAACACAAGAAAACTATGTTGGCTTTCCATTGCTCCTTCAAGTGTTCATGCTTTCTTGGACAAAATGGGCCAAACACAGTAACAGGATCACGTAAGAGCCGAAGAAAAACACGTTGTTAGAACACGTCATTTCGCAAGGGCTCGTAACAAGTTAAAGCGAAGAACATCTACAAACTTGAAGGCTTGACACGAATCGATAATAAAACGTATCCACAAAAGTGACGCAAACAAACAAACAAACAAACAAACAAACAAACAAACAAACAAACAAGTAGGAAAAACACAACACCACTACCCACCTCTGCAATATCATATCTTAGGAACTGCCTTACTTGAGCTTATAACCCATGAAAAGAAGGTATACACATGTATATGTATATATAGATATTCAACATATCAACAAATCAAACATTAAATAATATCATACTTCATCAAGTCCGCTTCAGCAAAACTCCAAAACCGAAGCAAAGTCTATACTTCCCAACGGCCTTGAACTTCATGGCAGGGAAATCTGGATGGGTGCTGGTGGCGAAGGTATCATGAACCTTGCACAAAAAACAACAGCCTTCAACCGGCGAGGGTAAGGTTGTGACATAGCCCCACCATCCCCAAAAAACACCCTTGTTTCCTGTTTGCTTTCGATGTTTAGAGATCTTCAACAACCCATGGCTTTTTTCAGACCTAAAAAGATATGAGCTTCCTGAAGTTCCGACAAGAATCCTAGAAATGTGGTCATTGACGGTAGGTTTGGACACAGCAAACAACAGATTTAGCCATCTTTGTTGTTTCTATCAATTATCAATCTATATATTTGTCAAATCATTTGAGGTTCAATCATGTTGAACCATACAATGCCATATAATTTTCACCACCAGGAATTCAATTTTTTAATAGGCGGGATTCCTATAAACCTTCGTTTGCCACTATTACTGGGAAGAGGGACAACTCAACATGACATATAATCCCAGATTCTTCAACCATCAACCACCATCAACCACCATCAAATCAATTGGGTCAATCGCCAATGTCATCCCAGCCACTGATGAAGAATCAGGCTCGGCTGCTAGCAAACAGGTACCAACATGCTGGTACACGTCAATGCGAACATCCTGATGACGTCGGATGTTTTCAAATCAATCTAGTGACCATGAAGAACAACAAGAACAGCAACACAAAACAAGAAACACTAGAGAAGGGTAGAGTGGCGATCCGGCTTCAAGTTCAAAGATAGTAGGAATCACTAATTGCAAAAATTTACTTTCCAATTCAATTTTGATGTTCCAACTGTAGCAAAGGGTAAAGACATCCGCTAAAAACATGAACTCCATGACTATGACTTCGAAGAACTCACCCATGACTCCCCTTAATGACATGCCAAACCGGGAAGCAACAAATTTATGAGGTGTTGACCTGAACAACTGCTAGACTTTAAAAACTACTAGTAGGTAAGACATGTCTTCCAACTTCCAACCATCTTTTTGTTGTTGGAAAAAAAAAACGTGCTCCGAATCAGCAAAACGTATGGGTCCCTTGATTGGTAGGTTTTGGGATCGGTGAATAGAGGGACAACTTGACCCTCAAGGCTTGCACTCTGTGACCTCCTTTCGAAACTATCCTATAACATGGCAAACTGGCAGAATTTAATCGTAATTCAAATTATATAAACATAGCTTCACATAAAAACACATCATAAATATAGGTTTGTAATGCTTCTGTGTCAAATCACAAAATGGTTTATCCCAGTGTTCTCATGTGGCCTTGACCATAATTTCCTACGACACATGGATTCAACCAACGCCAGGAGACTCTCCGTCGGTCGATGCCCGGAAAATTGTAGGCCTGAAGAAACACCACAAAATTCATTTGCTTGCGTGTGTGCTGTGTTGTTCAGTGATATTAAATATATACAGTAAATATGTGTCTACCTAATACCCTATGTAAATACATTTTTTGCCCCCAAAAAGGAAATTTGAGAACATAACAATGTGAATCATCCACCACCATATCAGGCCAATCAAAAAAAGCACTTCCCAAAGCTGGGCTATTTTTGGTTTGTTTTGCCCAGCACTGAGGTGCACCACATCAGTTGCTGTCTGTTGTTGTTCCAGAACTGCGATGTGCGCAAAATCATCCAAAATTTCAAGCAGAAAACAGCAAACTACGTGGAACAAAAAACTGGCACTTTGTCAGCAAGGGAGACTTTGATTCCATCGCAGATTCGCTGGAGTTGCCCCGAGGTCCCTTTGCACAAGTCTTCGCTGAATAAACTAATAAGCCAAACCAGCTTCTGCCACCATGAAATCACAACGTTTTGACCCAAAAAGCGGTTCCGATTTGTTTTCTTCAGTTCTTATAATATAAATTCTATCAATTCTCTGCCCCTTCCAGTAGCGTATATAGCTCTTTGAACCCCACAGGCTATCACCAATCAAACCAATCAAACCAAGCTCAGGGGGTTTCATGTCTCGTCCTTTCCGTCCCAACCTTTTTCGAGGCTCCGGACCCTTTGAGGTTCATATCTTCCTTGTTTGAGTACATCGCCTACTCGAACACTGACCTTGGCTATCCGGTGTTTTTTGCGGATGAGGTGAAAACGTTTTTTTTATTAGAAGACCTCATGCTGAGGTTTCTAAGAATTGTCTTCTTGCAAAATGGGAAGATTCCAGAAAAAAACGCCTTTCATACTTTTCTCCAAAAATGCTGGTAAGTTTGGAAGGATTTCACTAAAAGCACCATTTAGGGTGGGTTGCTCGCCTAGATACCTATAGATCCACCTGGTGTATCATGGGTTAATCTGCACCATGATGCACATGTGCACCTACCCTATCCAATGCACATAAATCTCTATGCCAAAAGCGACATTGGACATTTTGGCGGACCTTCCTGGGCCAGGAATTTCATCCAATGAAAAATGCCCAAGCACATTCACCTAGGATTGTAGTTTCTCGGGTAACCAGCGCGGCGAAAAATATTCTATATGTAGTTTTAGTTCAATCTGCAAATAGAATCTTTGATGATTTACCAACTAGTACTTGAAAGTCACTTTTGCGCTGATTCTATCTCTAATCACGAAACATTTCTATTTCATAGGGCAATCAAAAAATCCCTAATATGCATATATTTGTTTATGTACATCTGCAGATACATTAGAAAATGCCCCTTTGCCCTACTCATTTGACGCTGCCACCCGAATAAGACCCACCCGTCACGAATCAAGACCTCTCAAAAATTGAGGCCAGAAAACATAGCAACCTTTCGGAAGCATATCGGCATTGGCTGCCTCAACATGGATCTCCATCCTGGCGATGTTGTTTGGTCATATGGATGAGTTGTGTGTTTTCACTTACCCTCTCGAAAACTAACATGTCCCCTGAAAAGGGCTTAATTTAAAGGACAAATCATCTTCCAATCATCATGTTAGTTATCAACGGAGTGCCAATCGTTGCTCCGTAACCTTGGAGGGTTTTTCAACTCGCTAAGAAGACTTATAGTTGGGTTGTAAAAAGTGAATAGCTCCTACAGTATAGTATAGAGAGTCGTCCAACTTCTGACAATGCCACCAATCAAAAACTCTGATTCTATCTATGACAAAGAATCCCCAATTGACTGGATATATATTTTTGGGGTGGAATGTAAATTCTTCCTGGAAAGTAGCCAGGAAAGATGTCTACTTTGTACCTTCACAGTCTAGCAGCCTAGCCTAATTAAAGTCATAGGTTTTTCCCATGACTTTTCCCCATCCCAATACCCAGGACCCAGGCCTTCACCCCCCCAACGCTTTGGGAAAAGCACAATCCACCAATCCACTCTTGAGCCATGTGATCCGGCAATCCTGGTCATCCTCAACAACCCCATAGTCCCTACAGCTTGCTCAATTGCCGAAAGGTAAAGTGTCTTTTCTTCATTTTTTAGGCTACTTATATCTTAGAATTGGGTATGATATTACATATCATCGTGTATATATCTATACATATATATTATATATAAATGTGTGTATATCAAATTTGTGTAGCATCGTCTTATGTATGGAAAATAGCTTGCAGGGATCCTGGGTACGGAAGTTGGGTGTATCAACAGTTCAGATCGTCAATGGGTGCTCGTCTCAAATCAAATGCTGTAGTGGCATACATTTTTTTGCCTAACTCAACTGACTCATCCTGGGACAATAATGTCGGCCAAGAGAAACCATCATATCATGATTGGCTGTCCAACATTTTCTGTAGATCACTGCCAGATTGTACACCATGCAAGTTCTTTCATCTAATTTCAACTACAGTATATAAATGGTGCTGCTAATTTGCTCAGGGTTTGTGGTTTGGAATTGCTGGGGATACCAAGAAAAGTCGATATATGTAGAAACAGCTGAGTAGTGACTTAGTCATCCCTAACTTTCTAAAAAATAGGAGTTAGAACATGTTAGAACCATCTATTGCTGCACCTTTACGGTTGTATGGCGCCTTTCTTTTTGAGAAACTGCGGCAGCCTCACTGTACAAGCGGCTAAGCAGCAAACCAAAGTGGTTTGGAAGCATCTGGGTGATTTTGGTGAATTTCCATTGAACCATTCTGAAGGTTGCTTGGAGTAAAACCAGCTTTCATGATTGGTGGCTGCAACAGAAGTCATTCTGTTATATTCTGTTGGATCAATTCGCCAAAAAGTCGTTTGAGATCATTTTCATTCACCAAGATTTCACACTCCTTTTAATTGATAACGCACCCAAATCGTTATGCCACGAACTTCATGTGGCATAACTTAATATTTCACACTGCCATTTGATTGTCCTTACAACCCGTGTCCTTGAAACAGGAACTGTAATGCCAACCCACACCACGTACCATTAAAGGGAACATCCTTCTACATTGCATTGTTTGATCCCCCTTTTGGCTACACCCCCAAACACAAACATGGCACCTGAAAATAGATGGTTGGAAGACTACTTTCCTTTTGGGATGGCTCATTTTTCAGGGCTATGTGAGTTTGAGGTAGGGTAATTTTAATGATTTCATGATCCCCGGCATAGCACACCAACAAAAAAAAAAAGCATCCTCCTGTCAACTCAGATCACACGTCTCAAAGGTTTGAAGTAGAGATGTAGCGGAAGCAACGACACCACAAAACACATCTTCCTGGAGCCGAGGAAGTTTGCTGCCCTTAAAAATGGTGTTTTTGTTTTTTTTTAAGAAAAAAACATGTCAGATCTTATGGATTTTTTTTTTAAGGGAAAATTGATGGATGAAGAAACTGAAGGGTGGCCTTTTCAATTTCATCTTTTGATCAGCCTTTGGATCTGCCCTGAAGGATGGATTTGCCTACAGGGGCGGTTCCCCCCACCCAAATAATCGTCACCCCCAGGCGGCACATACGGATAGATTCACCGATTTAGAGCCAGGAATGTGTGAAACATCTAGATTTTTAGGACCCAAAGACCATATGAATTAGAAAGCATTCATTTCACCTTCGAAAACGCAGGCGAGAAACACCCAATCCAAGTCTAGATGTTTATTTGGACGCATATGAAAAATATGGAATCCAAAAACTTTCAGACATTGATAAGACGGAAATCTGGAAATGAACAAAAATATCTAAACAGCTCCAACTCAATTTCATGGTTTTGTTTGTTCGCCTCAGAAGGATGTGCCAGAAGGACCCTCAATGCTTCGACCTTATCAAGTCGCCAAAGGTGGGGACGAAAATCCACAGAAAAATCGGGAAAACACCTGGATTCGCTACACCAACAACTTTTGAAGTTTCTTTTTTGGTTGAGGAACATCTGATGTTCTGATCTTCCTTTCCTTTTGTTTTTGAATAGGGTGTGAGATGCTGTAGGTTCTTGAGCCGTTTCGCGGAGTACATTTGGGGGGAGATTAGAAGATAACATACCTCCGCAGAATCATGGTTCTTTTTCAGAACATCCGCATTCTCCCCATTCTAAAGGGAATGAATGGTCAGGCACCCCATCACCTGGAAGATATCCCACTGTGAGAAGTTTTCACCCGAGAAAGCTTTCGAGGATTGCAGTGTTGCAACAAATCTGGAAGCATCTGTAAGTCAAAATTATTCAAAATTATTCTCCAAAACCTATACTAAATAGTACGATACTGCTGCATATCCCAGATCTTGAATTTAGATGGTTTTAGGACATTATGAAGGGATGTGTCCTATGTTTCCTGTTGACTCGTTGCCAAAATGTTGTCGCACCCTCAAACTCAACCTGGCGTTTTTTTTTGAGAGGACACAAAGCAACAAATTCCCCATGCCCAAAATATGTCAAACCACTGCAAGGGTTGCCAACTCGCAAATCCAATGACTGTCAAAAAAAGAATGACATATACCCGTTGAAAGTTATACATCACCAACCACATAAGCTGGCAAGCTCTATACACATTAACAACACCAGCGAAACAGCAACAAAAAAAGTTCACCTTACAACCAACCTCAAAACCATTCCACTTTTTTGGTCGGGATCTTGACCTCCAGAGGTTTCGGAGCAGAACGTCGCAAATGCCAAAGACCTCGCCGACCCTCGGCAGCATGACGTTCAATACGAGCTCCTGAGTGCTTCTTGATCACGCCGGCTACGCCGTCGGGAAACGATTCTCTTCTCTTTCACTCTTTGAAACTACCAATTCATGATCTCCTTTTTTAAAAGCAACTAACAAATGGTCTTGGAAATGAATTCAAATGATACTTACACAAGACATTTTTCTGGGATCAACAGCGGTCCCATGGCAATTTTCGTACTTTTAGTAGCAGCTGTCACGTTTTTTTGGGTGTACCACCCAACCTGCCAAAAAGCAGGGCTGCGAATTGTAACAAGTCAACTCACTTGGCAAAAACTTCAGGGACATCTTCAGAACATCACTGTCCATTCTCCTGTGTTCCACCTTTTGGTACATTGCCATCTGAAAAGCCAACTGCTTTTGCCCAAGAAATCCTTCCCCCCCTTTCCGTATGATCCCAGTGGCTGTGATACTCAGCTTCTTGGTGACGTGCCTTCACGTACCGCAAGGCAATCCGCAAAGGCGTAAAGTCTTCCTGAGAGCAGAAGGCTTCACTGAGAGATTTCTAATTGGCTGTCAAAATGATGTCTGAATGAATAGGCAACATGAAAATAGGAAGGGAAACTTATGGTTGCTGTGTCTTGCTGTGTCAAAGAACATGGTTTTCATGTGACATCCGATTTTCCAGTCTATTGACTGAATTGTCTTGCATTTTTATCCAGGTGCGTGGACTCAAATCCATGTAGTACCCCACCATACGCCACAACTCAGCATCTTTGAATCCACTTTGTAATATTTGTAATGTTGTGAGTTTGCAAATTGCTGCAGCTAAACCATTTGAGATTGCAAACGTTAGTAGGTTTAGTGGCCAAACCAACATATCAACAACATCAACCACCGTCAATCCTCCAACTTACCCCCTGCGTAAATCTATGAAATCACCCTTTGGAATGTTTCGTTTATTTACCCACTTTACCCTCTGAAAAAAAATAAACTGGCTGTTATATCTTGAATAAACATTGTGGACCTCATCCTTGTTCCATTCAGATTTGGATTATACAAGAACCCCCCCCACCACCTTTTAACACACCAGCTTTCTATCAACACGTCAGTATTTCACCAGGCATCCTTGGGCCACACGGGCACCTTACATCGAATACCTGGTTCTGCTGTCAACTGCAACAAGGAATGGCAAAGGGCGCCATGACCTGCAGAGATTCTGCTTGGGGAAAATGCAAAAACACCCAACTCAGTTCACCTATCGGTCACTGAGGGGGTTTTAGGCAGTGGATTAGGGTGTATCATTGATATTTGCTGATGATCACTGATGGGGGGGTTCCCCTATTGGTTTATGAAGGATTTCTAAGAATATGTCAAAATTCAATACACCACTCCTTACTACCTTGATCATCCACTATGATATTTTGTTCCTTGCTTGCATATATATCTATATATATTATATATATATATGTTGATTCATAGCAATGATCGATCGTAAATTGCCGTGGAGTTCAAGTGAAGGAAATCTCAGCAGGTTGGTGGCTTCCAACGCAGTTAGATTTGATCATTCTTCCAAGTGTTAGAAGTACAACACGATGATGATGGTCATTAGTAGAAACAAAATCTGGCATGCACTAGTTCAGATGCTATGCATTCACGTATAATCCCTACAAGTATTGGTTGACCAGTGATTTTTCGGCATTCCCAGTGCTTGGGGGGCGGATTCTATCCATCAACAATATGCAAACATCTGGAAAAGATTGGTTCCGGCATTCCTAGTCTTAGTAGCAATCGGCATCATTTTGTAGGGTAGTTACAATAACTACATACTCCATTAAAGATACTTAAAAATACCAGATTCTATTAACAGCCCCGTCTGCAACGACCCCGGACCCGGTAGACCTTTGCTTGCAGCAATGTGCAAAGAAGTCCATCCCTGGGAAGTTCTGCTGTTCCTCGGGGTCATGTGGAAGGGCGAAACATCTTGCCATCTGACGGCGTCTGTTTCCCTAAAACAGGTGAGGGTTGCATCAGCAACAAAATCAGCGCTTTATGGGCATGTCTGTCAGTGAAAGACTAAAACATGCCCGGATCTTCATGGGCCTCCGATCGACTGTGATCTCATTGCATTGTAAAACATTGCCTTCATTTCAAACTGTATATAAACTACTGATTCACAAAAACTATGCTCTATATCAGTTTAGTATCAAAAAAACATATATATATATATATATACATATCAGCTCTGCTGTCCAATTCCATGTTACACTAGAAACATCAACATCATCAACATCCATTTCATAACCCCCCCCTTTGACCTTTCCATGATTTTTTTGCGGTTGAAGCTTCACATCTGCTCCCATGATGATGGCATGTTTCGCAGCTTCCAAGTCCATCCGTTGCACGGATGCATGGAGCAGTTCATTGAGTCGGACTTCCGTAGAAAAGGCATCCTCCAAAACAACCTTAAAGGGGGGTGATTTCCGTGAACATTTTGGGGAAGTGTCCATAGGTTGGGAGTTTTCCGTTCTGTGTTGTTGGTGCTGAGTTTGGTTATTTAGGAAAAAATGGGGGGGCACCAACAAGAGGATTTAGTGAGGTGACTTGATTTTCATCAACTTCAGAAACTTCCGAATACGGTTTCATCCGAAAGTTTTGATCGCAAGAAGAAAGAGCAACCACGAGGAAGAAAACACAAGAACTGCAACATCAACATCATCAAACAACAACAAAAAAACATCAGCCCAACAACAACTACACAACCTGAACTGGACATAACTGGACCTGAACTAACACACAAGAAACTGTCATTGCAACTCTCACGAAGTCTGACCTGCTACCCAGCAACTCGAGTTCCCGGAAAGCTGGCGATGAAGGTTGTTGCATCTTTTCTTCTGCATGGTTTGGTGGGCGTAATGAGCCAAGCCTAGTGGTTTGGTCCCCAGGTGATGGACCCCATAGACTCATAGACACGATGTTTCACATGTTGATACGTACACTGCTTCACGAACTTGTGCATGAATCATGTTCATGTCAAACATCACCGGTTCGAAGCGGGTCAATCAACAGGTCCACCAAGAGCGGTGAGGAAACAAATCATCAAACATTGGGATTTTTGGGTCACCATTTTAAGGATTTATTTTGGGTACGAGTACTCAATCACCAAATCTACATCCATAAAGACTCTGAGACCAGGTGAGGTCACAATGAGCCACCCATTCCGCCCAAGGACCACAGATCGCAACGTAGCAGAAGAGACCTCAGGGTCCGTGGGTCAATCCGTTGGGTGTATCACTGTCCTAAGGAAGAGTCAAATCATCTTACGGCTCCCCTTGTATCAATCTTCAACCATCGGACCATTATGTCTTGAGTGAGTGACTGGAATACACCCCATGGCACTGCCGATTTTTTTCTGGTTTGATACATGAAAAACGTTCTCGGAAAATAGCGGATGGATTTTCTTTTAAAGCCAATGAAAATCAATCCTTCGGAAGATGACCTACCTTCTGTCAAGACACTTTGATAGGCGAAGTTGAAATCCAATGCTGCAGAACAATGCGCAAAGCAACAACGGCCAATTGCCTTCCATCATCCTCAGTTGATTATTGCACAGATTCACAATTTGGAAATCAGCGATGCCCACTAACTTCTTAGCAGAAATTACCCCCAAAGTCAATCGAAAGTTGGGAAGCTGCAAAATACGAATTCATCTGGTCATCTGATATTTGAGCTTACCATGACAATCCAACACAGCAAATAATGTGAACATCCTTCAGGATTCTCATAAAAATCTCCTGATGAATTAGCGTTACCAAACTAACTTCTTGCAGAATTACATAGAATTACTGCATCATTCACCCCACTCCCTCAAAGGACCCTACTTGTTTAGCTTCGTTTTCACCAACGTCGTCTTCGCATGCTTCGCGTCCGGCATCTGCATCTGCACTTCGCCAACGTCGGAAGAACGAATGGTGCACCAAGCTGCGGATCGCATCCATGGCATCAAGATTCAAACAGCTGGAGCTCAAACATATAGCAACATGTTTGCTGTTGTGGTTGTGGTTGTGGTTGTGGTTGTGGTTGTGGTTGTGGTTGTGGTTGTGGTTGTTGTTGTTGTTGTTGTTGTTGTTGTTGTTGTTGTTGTTCTTGCATTTGTATATTATAGGTGTAAGTGCTGCATTTGTTGCAAGTTGTAAGTGTTGTATTTGCAAATGGGGTCGTAAGGAATAAGTTTCCCATCAAGGCAAGCCCCTTGTGATCGCAAAAAACGTCTCCTCACCGCTGGTGGTTTGAAGCCATTTGGAACAGGAAGCGGATGTCGAATCATGTCATCCACATGTGCTACTCCCAATCTTTACCCCGAGACAAGTGGACCCTTTTTTCTTGAACCAAAGAACTTTGATCATGAACCTCCAGTATTCACAACATCTATCAGTGGCCTCTTTGATTCATCTGCTTCATGATGACATTTCAAGTTGCGATATGTTTTCCCATGTTCGATACAAATGAGGAATTAACGAAATGTGTCGCTACAGCTGCAGCATCACATTGTCCAAGCAAACAATTTTAGAGGAATCAAATGGTCAAGAAGAAACCGGGGGAACCGAACTGGATCGGACCCAGCTCACCCTCAATCCATCTCAATTCGTTGGCTTTCTGCAAGGCAAATGGATAACTAGCCCAGTTTAACAAGATCGCAAAACGGAGGTGTCCTTGTTTCTTGTGCTGAAAATAGAAACACAATTCAAATAGACAACAACCATCAACAACCACCATTCATTCATACAAAGCTACCCTGGTTGGTGGTTTCAACCCATCTGAAACGTATTAGTCAAATTGGATTATTTTTCCCCAGGTAGGGGTGAACATAAAAGATATTTGAAACCACCAACCAGTGCCAGCCCTTAACTTCAGCAAATAGTTGTGCAGCCTGAAATTAACATTGCACTTCCCATCTTGCGCCATCCCCAAATGGAAACCAGAAAATCTTCCAACCCCCTAAAAAATAAGGCGCAAGCATGTAACAGTGCAACATAAACATTTGAGTCAGCAAACAAAAGCAAAATCAAAATCAATTCCAACTTGAGCATCTCGTTTTTCCACTCATCACTTCCGTTTCTGTCTGGGAGACTGACATAACTTCGCAATGAACAAGTTCACAGTTTTTCCGTGATTTTCTCAATTTTGTTCTGTTCTATTTCAAGATGTCCCCTTTTTGCGCCTAATGTAGGACCAAACAATTCTTAGAAAATATGTGGGATTCGCAAGGAGTGATCTGTCTGTTCAACCAGCCATCCATTCTTTTTCTTTTTTTCTGGCAAAACCCCGCTGCACCAATTTCTGCGGCAGGGGATATCGGATCTGTCGACCTGTGATCAACAGACGGCAGGTATTCAATTTCGACTAGCTTCCTTGGTTAGTTACCAAAAGGTTGGTGTATCCCAAGGAAAGTTGCATCATTTTCCATCAACCAATAAGGGTGGCCTGTGTGAGTGTTCTAGGGTACCATGTCAATGCACAGGTGGGTTGAGATTCCCAAGATGTAATCGTGACCACCAAGATTACGACTTTTTGAGCAGGGAATATTCATAGATCTCCTCATCCAGCTTCATCTTCTGGCATCCTGCTATTTTGCTATCACTCCACCCCACTGACTAGGTGGTCAGTTTCAACACCACCACCTTGTCTCCCGGTCTTTAATTTAAGCATTTACCATGGAATATTGCTGACTATCTGAGTCGCCTCACCTCATAATTATCCCCATTTAAAAAAATGAAAGTGGCATTAACTCCCGATGGTTTATGGGCGTTTTGTCCAGTACCCTCCCTGAAACTAACAGCTCGCTCCAGAAAATATGTCGTCCCAAAGGGAAAATAGTCTTACAACCATTCATTTTCAGGTGCTATGATGGTACGTTTGTTTCAGGAAGTGTAATTCCCTTCATTGGAAGTTGCACCATCCACTTCCCCTGATGTAAGACTCCAATATATCCAAATGCAGCTCCAGTAACGAACAGTCGTGGAAATCCAACCAATCCTGAGATATGAGCAAAAGATCATTCAAACTATACTTTTGACCGCTATTTTCCGTCGGATTTTCCGCCAAAAATCCAGCTCAACATGGGTAACACTATAAGCCCACCACATGAAAACTCGAGACATGTTACCAACTTCCAAGTTCCCAAGTTTTAATTTCAACAATTTGATTACAAACACAGGTTTTGTAATAGATAACCCTCCGGTGTTTGGCTATCCAATCATTTTGAAGTAAGAAACCCATCCTCAGACCTCTTGAGGCACATCTCCGAAAACAATCATGTTCAAACACGTGAAGTTATCTAAATCAAAGTGGCCATGTACCTAAAATAGAAACATTTGCATTTGACATCGTATTCATTTTCCCCTTTCATGCAAAACTGTTCATCTCTGCATCTCTGCTTAATTGGCTTAGGTAGTGAGAACCGTTGGATCATGTGCATAACTTGGGATGTGAAACCACCTCAAGTCTATCCAGAGTATGGCTCGTTGAAGCTTACCAGCAGTTCTTCAGCATCACCTTGTATTTCTGCAAATCAAGCAAAATAAATTTCAAATCCTTCACAGGTTTTTTTCATAAGAAGCCCGAATCAGGCAGAAAATATGTTCTGCTGCCAAAATATCTTGTTGCAAAACACTGATAAGATGACCTCATCTGGAATTAGATCATACGATTTGATCAATCCACAATGCAAACCTTCAGAAAAGCTACCTTGTACAACCTCAAGGTTCGTCCCAGTACACGAGTCGTGAAACACGTGTGTGTGTGTGTGTGTGTGTGTGTGTGCTTAAACATCCTTGATAGATGGCATGGTGTTCATCATGAACATGTTGAACTAAATATCTAATATCATGATACATGATCCATTTTTATTGCTATAACAACAAAAAGATTCGGCCATAGAATCATAAGGAACGAAAAGTTGCCAGTCTAGTATGAATGACAAGCGTATAAACTTACACTGCACACTGCCATCAACCATCATGACTGGATTGAAACTTGCTGGACCCCAGGCGCATTCGTCCATACCAATCAAATACATCTCGGTCTCACAGGCAGGATCCAAACCCTCTCCATTGGCTCGCGGCGACATTCCATCTGATAGACCTTACAACGGAGTGGTTGTGGATACAACCGGGAGCTGTTGGACAAAATGCCTTTGACCAGGATGGTCAAAGCGTTGTAATCTGTACATTGACTGGGATGTTCATGATATTGACTAGGATAGGACCATAATTTTGCCCATAGTACCATCTGAGTAGAGTAAACCATAGTTTGGCCTGGCTTTTTGCTTCCGATTTAAGGTCGCCCCGTTTGAAGCATGATTTCGTCAGTGGGCTGAGCTCGTTATTTCCTCTCTCTCCCTCTCTGTTGATCAGGGGATAAGATCCAATGTAAGTATTCCCAAAATGCTACTTGGTTAATTTTTCCAAACACATCTCACCCTTGCATCTCACGCCTGAATTGTTGTAATCAACTCGTATTCAGGACACAATTCCAGGATATTCTTGCACCCGGGAGGCTTCCCCACGTCATGTCTAGGGGGTACGTTTTTCACATTTGGTCGACTATTTTAACACCCGGCCCAACCCACCAAAAACTACCAAATACAAAAAAACAACTTGCCCTATAATTACCATGTTCTCCATCCCAACCACTTACACTAACTAGCAACCACTTGCCAACATTCCATTTCCCCCCTCCCCATCACTTAAAATTAACAACACCAACTTGAAAAATCTCAACTAGTAACTAGTGATTTGAACGATTTTTGGGGGCCATCTCAACTCACAAAGGCTCCCCCCAAGTTCGTTCCAAACCTCTCCCCATAACTAAACAGCCAGCCGTTGCTTCCCGTTTCACCAAGGGAACAAAAACTTTGACTCCGCGACATGGGAGGACTCATCGGTTGAGGTCGTAAGGATGGAGAGGACACCGAACGATGAAAGGTTTCACGTCGGCGTGGCAGTTTCGCCAACTCCTCGGTCGTTGGATGGAGAGATGAGCCAGATTTCCCGTAGGTCGTTGGTTGGGGGCAGTTGGGGTGGAGGGACCACCTTTTTCGGTACAAGGGTATGTCATGTCACTTTTTTTGGGAAATGTAGCAAATGATAGAAACAGATTTGCAAGAAATAGGAGGACATGAGAATACATAAGAATACATAAGATATGATTTCGATATTCAATTATAGTTCTTTCATATTGAATTTACATTTGCATTTTTTTTGCAGATTTTTTGTTGGTCAACATGTTGCCTCTCATCCCCCATCACACGGGACCCGTGGTGAAACCCTCGTCTCCTCACAACGGCTACCCACACGAGACTCATTCCAAGGTGGGTTGGCCTTGGTTGAAGCTGCATGTTGGTTCCTAAGGATCTAACCCTGAAGGTGAAGTTAAGGGAAAGGTGACCACCCCAAAATGCCACCTATGTCATGACACCTTGGCTTCTTCTTCAAGGTGGAGGTACATGTTATGACCGAGCATATCTCAACTTTTGGAAAGACAATTCATCTATCATCTATCCGAAGTGTCTTTTTGGTTCGGTGTGATGTGAGTGTTCAAGCGGGTTCCAACAATTTTCATGTTGAAAAATATCCAACGATTGCCATGTTAGTTGACCTGAGGGTACATTTATATTCTTTTATGTCACTTTCAGGAATTACAGCAGCGTACAAAGCTGACCTACTTTTTTGGGAAAGGTTTCAGAGGGTCGAGGCTCTTCAAGGCTGTGAACATGTGCTGACAAGCATGCCGATGGAAATGCGACGTCATTGAAATAAAAGGCAGACGGAATCAGTGCCCCCGGGAAAAACCGGCATAAACATCTACAGAAATTGCATCTAATGTTACTTATCAACATCCACTGAAACAACTATTGTTGACATGAACTAAACCTCAACATCAATGCCAAATCTTTTAACCACTTAAATTCTCAACAAACTTCGCGGCGTTTTTCCAAGGCGCAGTAGAAGAGGATTCTTCCTGGAAATAGTTCGGGATACCAAGGTTCGGAATTGTGTTCATGGTGACGATGCAACTTCTACCCCACGAAAATAACTTACAAGCTGAGTATCCTGGCGGAACAAAAATAACGGAAGCAAACCAAGGACCAAATTTTTTGAGAGCTCCAAACCAACTGGAGCGGGCCTACACCCTTCACCATTGAAAGAAGTCCATTGGTTTCTGCATAAATGTTACTTTACATGGTTGGGAGCCTTGCTAGCAAACTAATGTTATGCTAATCGGTGGTGGTTTTGCTTGAATGCTTAATCATGTAAATCAGAACGCAAACACCTCGTTATAAAAAAATGTTTAGTCATCCTACTGCTCTATCTCCAACAACCTTTTTGATCGATATTTTTGCTGGCCGCTAACTTTTTTGGCAAAACCCATGGTTCCTGTGGAAAGTGGGGTTCTTGGAACTGCCATGGACTGCTGGCAAAGCGTGGCAAGACTTCGAAATCCTCGCAACCTCAGGGGCAACCGTTGATTCTTGGAGGTGTTTTTTTTGTGCGGGGGACAGGGTGCTTTTTGTTGGGGTTGTCGTTCGTTTTTGTTGAGAGGGGGGAAATGTGGGTGGCTTAGCTATTCAGAGACAACCATTTTGTGGTCTAAAGTTGGGCATTATTTGTGCTAAAGTTCAGAATGCTGATGAACCCCCCCCCGGCAATGAACACCGATGGAGCGTGCGTACACATCTATATTCATCCGTTACTGAGTATCTCTCCCCCAAAGAATGATTGGTGAGGTTGCACTTTCTTCTTGCAACAATCATTGGCACCTGAATATGGGTGAGCCATTCTTTCAAACAGCCGGGCGCAGAAAGCTCATACTCTTAGTTATCACAATTGGCGTCTTTTTAAGAGTCCCACCGTTTCAATTATTCTCTTTTCAACGGGCAGTGATGAATTGAATGGAAGCAACTGAGATCATAGACTTTAAGGGAATGATTGCGATTCAACAATCTCAAGCGCCCTGGATTTTCTCATGCCATTTTCAGAAAACATGCCAGTCATACATGTTCCATGTTCATAAGGAACTGCTGTACATTAGACGAAATAGTGGCCTGGAAATCCTTGGAATATCAAATCATCCTCCTATCCCCTCTTCCCAGAAGTAAAGCTTCCAAGCCTAAAAGAGAGTTGAACGAAACACCATGGAACTCACGAAAACAAATCATACCCTCCCTGAAGTGAAACATGGAACCTGAAAATAGGCCGGGATCCAAAAAGGAAAATTCATCTGCCAACCATTCATCTTCAGCGGCTATATTGAAATTTCATCGAGTGCATCACCTACAACAATCACTTGGGTTCATCACCACCAGGATCATCACATGTTTAGTAGCACATTTGGCATCCTGGGTGGGGTGGAGATATCAAATATATCTCCTTGGAAGGTGAACAGCTGGAACCGGAAGCAGCCATCACCCATGAAAAGAAAGGGTGAAATGATCTGAACCATCCAAACCTCCGTGATTATATTTGTATATATTCCATGTTTACCCTCTGTTAAACCAAACGGGAAGAAAGGATCCAATCATCGACTCCAAAGTGGTGCCAACCTTTGGAGGGATATGATGGATTCGTTCCCAGGGCCGGGTATGTAATCTTCAGGGGGAAATAATCACCCACAGGCAATCAGCCACAATGACCCGACCACCTTTGAGAGGGAGAGTTACTATGTGCTCCAATTCCTCCCAGCTGATTCAATGGCCCACAACTTCGGTAGACGTCGTCGTAACGAGCCACTTTACCTGGAAAGAACCAGGCGCTTGTTTGTTTGTTTGTTTGGTTGGTTGTTTGGTTGGTTGGTTGGTTGTTTGTTTGGTTTGTTTGCTTGTTTGTTTGTTTGGTTGGTTGTTTGGTTTGTTTGAACTACGGAGATGGGCGGCTTCCGGGGTTATTTTATTGTCATTTTTTTGGGGGGCAAAGAAGATTCTGCAGAGTTGAATAAAACATGTACATACAGTATCAATGTTAAAATCTTTACAGGTTTGGGATGTTAATCCTGAAGGTGGTGTTATCATAGTGCCATGCCTACCAGGGTGATGAAAAACATGTTAGACTATCTTAAAAGGATGGGTCATTTGTTTTGTGAAGATTTTTCCAAGGCAAAAACCACCATTCTAAAGATATTCTAAAGTGAGGTTGAAAATAGCATTGCCAGGATTTGTAGCAGCAACATTGAGGAATTTCCTTAATAAACAGTCAGGAGCACTTTGGAAACCCCTAGATGTCCTACTGTCGCTCACTTCAATTCCAGCCTGATGACAATTGAGGGCGTTGTTGCCGTAGCTCTATGTAATTAGCTGAGCTTTGATGAACTCTTTTGATGTTGTCAAGTATCTGATTGGACTAAATCTTCGCCATTCGTCACCACAACGACACAACCACACGTGAAGTATACACCTTTGCCCTGTGTTGTGTCGTCCCGTTGTTCCGTCCCACCAGAATTTGGAATGTTCTAGGATCTTCATTTCAGAAATTCACCGTGTCCATCTCGCTTTTTGCAAACACCCCTAAACCCTTAGCTTGTGTGCTTTTGTCTTGGGGTTGCCAGTCTGTAAAGATGGGACCACACACTGACAAACAAACCCCACTCTTGCTAAAGGACAATATCGCAAAGCGGTTCTGGACGCATTCTGAAGATTTTGCCGCTCATCGTCCACAAGCATCACCTCTGAATCAATTCGCCCCACTGTCGTGGTTGTGCTGGTGGCAGCACATGGCACTTTTTTTGGCATCTTTTCTGTACATTCACGTTGGGATGCATGATGATGCATGTACATATAGTGTGAATAGGTACGGTAAAGGTACCTACTAGTAGCGCTATCTATATTCTATATCACAGAAATAAACACATGTCATATGTCTATGCACATAGATTCCAACTAATTTTGCAGCAACACTAGATATATGGAGCAGGGGGGGTGGAAATTCCCAAAAACAAACAAGTTTATTCAAACAATCTCTAATCACTCCAAATCTTGTTGCAAAGTCGTCTTGATGTCATACATTATGTTACAATGACACGGCCAACAACTTCTATCCGCATTCCCTACATGTCTGCAATTCATGCTTCATCAACTCAGAAACCATAACTGCCGCTCGTGGTGAAAAATTGGTATTTCGGGTACTTAGGGTACTTTTTTTGGAGTTGGGATGCCAAAGGGACCTTTTCAACCAAATCATCTCCATCAGTTTTTTTAGAGCAGCATCCCAGGATCCAAGGATTCGGACCCCAACCCTTTTCTCACAATGAACATTTTGGGAAGCAAATTCCTTCCAAGTCACATTCTCCGTTCGAAGGCTGGCAAGTTGAGGTAGCTGCCCCTGCCACAAGCTGGCTTAGGGGGTGGAAATTCAGTTGGTGTATGATTTACATTGATGTATATACACCCCCCCCCCCCGAGGGAAAGCAAAGGAATTTTTCACCTTCAAAAGTCAGGACCATTTTTGGACCATTTTTGGACATGATCATCTTCAGCTCTTTTCTACTTCTCAGGGGAGAAACTTTCATCAGAAATCTTCACTCAGGCTCCCCAAACAGGGAAACCTCAATGAAGACTCAGGTGCAAAAAATGATGGGATAGATTTATAAACATAT
>DF239764.1:0-44345 GCA_000507305.1 Breviolum minutum Mf 1.05b.01
GGGCTGGATCATATATATATATATATCATATATCAACATATGCTACTTGTCAGAAAGATACTCAAACTGATTCTTCTCGATTTTCCATGGCAGCATGATTTTGGAGATTGCATCAATAAACAAACGCACTTGTCATACCATTCTGGCAGTCGGATCGCCTATCCAAAACCCCGGAGCCAGGCTCAAATTGGTCAAATGCTATCGAGCCCAAGTCTCGTCTTCAAAAAGCTGGTCCAGGCCCAGGCCCACCGAAACAAAATTCTGAAAACTTCTACTGCTTTGCAAGTTTCGAGTTTTCTTCTCTTCATGTTCATTGAAAGAAGCAAGTGATACTGCAGTAATGGGTGCTTGTGTCTAACGCTTCCGGCCAGACACTGACACTGGCGTCTTGCGTTTTGCCTTCGCTTTTTGACTGGTGAAGTTCAACGGCAGCAACTCATGGAGATCCATACAATTGAATTCGTCTATTCTCATCGCATGAACTTGAAATAAGAGTTTGAACTTTCTGTATCTGATCACTTATCATATTCGCAAACAAAAACACACAATGTTTGAAGTTTAGTTGCGGAGAAGTACTTTCACAAGAACGCCAAACATACTGGTTCCATCACAGCTAAATTGGCTATCCAGCCTCAGCAATAGCCCTAGCTCTCCCAGATTGGGACCACAGATATGGTCATTTTGGTGGAAATCACCGCATTTGTTTGACGATTCGTACTCGTTCCTCCATTCAAGCCAAGCCAACACAGCTTTCCTGTGAAACTTGACTCTTATCACTACTGTATAGGCTAAAAAGACACTGCTGCATAGGCTAAAATCTACTACAGTAAGCGTCCTCGAAAGGAAATGCTGTGCCGTTCCCTAGGCCCTAGTTGAAAGATGTGGAAGGCAAACCAATATATATATATATATAATTGGTAACAATTATATATATATATATTTATAGAGCTTTCTGTTGGCATGGAGCTTTATGTTGGCATGGGTTCCAACCCTCTCATCAAACTCATCAATGGGTGTTTCGCACCAGTGGCTTGTGAACGGCTTCAGCCGCTTTCATTTGTGCATCCCGCACGGATTTATATCCGAAAAGAAAGAGCAAAAGCACTCAATAGTGCCCTTTGCCAGGAGCTTCACCCCCTGAGTCATATGAAAGTGTGTCCATGACCATCATTCTAAGAAAGATTGAACAAACCTAATGAGCAAACCCCTTAGGTGGTTACATTGGTCCCTTTTATATCTTTTTGTTACACGTGGGCAGAAATGTGGGGCCTTGAGCTCGACGAGGACAAGAGCTATGTCTGGACCACTTCGACTACGGCCCGGCAAGAACTACGGCGTGGACGATGGAGAGTGGCCGAAATGGAGAAAGATCTAGGAGCTTCGCTGGCATATGGAAAGAAAACAGCAAAGAAACTACAGGAAGCTCGGATCACCTCCCTTGAACCATTGATGGACAAGCTCAAAAAGATCAATGCTCCGGAATGGCAAAAGCAGGTGGTCATCAAGCAGGCGCTGTGGCCTAGAGAACTATGTGGATCTTCCATCTGCAGAGTCGGATGGGAGCAGATTAGCAAAATGAGGACAGCAGGAGTCCGAGCTCTACGCTATGGCAAAGCCGGGGCTTCGCCAGCAATCAGGCTTTTCTTCTTGTCACCAGAACAGTGTGACCCGGGTTTCTATCAACTTTGGACCACATGGCAGACTTTTCGGAGGGTGGCAAAAGACAAGCCCTTTCTACGTGAACTCTGGGAAGGGTATATGGACAACTACACAGGGCAACAATCTCAAGGACCATTTGACAAACTACTGGAGTTAGGAAGGATGATCAGCTGGCACATTGATCCACCGCACGTCATGGACCATGATGGACGACGGCACCACATCTTGGAAATGGACTCGGAGACGCTCTATCAACTATTACGAAGCGCATGGACCCAGAAAATTTCATGGGACCTCAACAAGAGGAAGGACATGAAGGAACTGGAGGGACTTGATGAGATAACCCTGAGGAAGGACATCAAGAACACCCCAGCCTACAAACGTAAGCTATTAGATGCCTTACGTGAAGGTACCTTCCTCGACGCCCAGATCCACAGAAAGTATGACAATACCAAGACAGGGAAGTGTCGACTACGTGGAGAAGAAGACAACCTTGAACACCGATGTCTACATTGCCCGGGCCTGGACGAAATACGACAAGGACATCTTGACATCGTTCAGGAATGGCCGCACCTACCTAGACCACTCAGAGAACACCTTCTACCCAGCAGGAATCCATGGGAACAATCTTTCCTAAACCTGCTACATGAACAAGAGTACAAGGTGCAGTACAATCTTCCAAAATGCAATGGGGCAGAGGACCTTCATCTCTTCACAGATGGATCAGCACTACAACCTGAACTACCTCTATATACAGTGGTAGCATGGGCAGTCGTCAACGCAACAGAGGATGAGCTTGTATGCAGCCAGCCATTGGAGGGACTTCTACAGACCAATGATCATGCTGAAGTGGAGGCGATCTACCATGCAGTGGTAACTGCACATCGTAGCCGGCGGCCTACCACAATTTGGACGGACAGCAGTGTGGCAGGCCAAGGACTACAAAGACTTTTGAATGATCCCAATGATGTGCCAGAGGGGAGGCACTCACATCAGTGGATGAAAATCAAGGACGTTCTGGAGGACGTGAAGTACCCCTTACGGGTCCAACATGTTGCAGCTCACCGGAACGCTGGTAGACTTGCTGGGGACATAGATGACTGGACGGCGCAATGGAACGCAAGGGCAGACTTAGAAGCTTCCCGAGCCCACAAGAAGAGAGCACAAGAATTGGAACGTTGCAGAACCAATTTACTGCAGCATCACTGGAAACAAGTTGAACGGCTACGAGCGCTACGTGATCTTCACTGGGAGATAACCGAGAAGTTCCTTCAGACGCCTGAGTATGACTTTTACCAGGATGAGGATGAAGAGGACCAAGGTGACGCAGAAGGCAGTCTGCTACGTAAGATCCTACATGAGCGCAAGGATGAAGAGGCGGCAATCCAGGAATTGATACCAATGGATTGGGCTGACGAACTTCACACCACTGGCTTGGGGCGGCAGTTTGGCGAAAAGTTCACCAAATCAGCCATTGGCACGCTGATGCACGAGTTTGGAAATGAGGGCAGTTGCAAGCTCAAGCTTAGCTGGTTGGAAATCGCCGTCTACTTCATCCATCAATTCGCTTTTGCACTTCCGATTCCGGGCGATCAAGGGATGGTCTGGAAGGACAGCCACATGTCCAAGAATGCTGGTCAACTGCGACCTCAAACGATTGCAGCAATTATTAGACTGGTACGGACTTTTTGTGGCAAGCTTTCCGAAGCTTACAATTTTCGGATTCCAGCAAGGGCTGGAATCAACCTTGCTGCTCTTAGGGTACATACACCCATGCAAGGTTGTGTGATGTGGATCACACCCAACACGTACAGTGAGGTGATCAAAAGCCTCAAATGTTTCACGATTCGACGTCCAATACGGATGGCGAATGATTTATGTCGACCGCTTCAGTAGGCATGCAGGAATGACGGCTTACTGCCACTGCTGCCGCTGTGGCATAAGACTGACCAAGTCCGCGCGTGTTTTTGTTTTGGGAGGTTGTTGCTCGTTAGGTCTCCTCCCAAGCCCTTCTATCCCAAACTATTAATACACTATCTTTTCTCTGCGTTTGCTCACGTGTGATCCATTCTGGCTACACCTTCTTTCTTCTTCCTTTCCTCTGTTTGAAGAGTAGGAATATCAGCAAACTGTTTGCTGAGTTTGTCCAACTCCATATCGATTCCTGAGGACACTTTCGATTTCAGATTACCTTAGTGTGGCCACCAATGGCAATAACAAGGGGTCATTCTTGGACTAATCAGAAGACTAAGAATCTATGTATGGCCTTGTTGAGCATCTGATTCGTTTCAGTGACAAATCAGTCCCGAACAAATACCGGTGGTCCCAAACTTATGCAGGGAAAACCTCAAAAAACATCTTCTAGACAATTTATAAAAGGGTGCTTGCTCATCATGAATCGAAAGATCTATTTCAAGCAGCACAGCGAGTGCTTCAGCTATAGACACAGTATTTCTTCACAACAATTCGGTGAATGCACAAACTCCATCTTGCCATCATTGCCCAGGAAGGTGGTGAAGCCTTGACGGAGTGGTGTCGCGAGAGTGCTCGCCGCTGGCTGACCCGTCTGATGCTAAGCCCAAGAGAGCCGCCAAACGCAGCAGTTTGGGCTGAGCAATGCCATGGCTTGCATTAGAAGTGCTGCACTGCGTTTGCAGCTGTTGTTTAAGCCACCAACTTGAAAACATTGCCTTGCTTGGCCAGTAGAAGGGATAACAGTATGAATTTGGGGGAAGGTTGGTTGCAGGATGTTGCGGGAATATTGGACATTAAAATGTGACATGGCTGTATTGTATTCCATCCTCTTTCCATTCCCAAGGGCCAGCAAACATCAGCAAACTAGCCCCTCGTAAACATCCAATCACTAGCTGGAAAATCACCCCTTTTCGCAGAAAGGAGAGAATTTATATACGAGTGCTGTGAACTGGGGAAGGTTCACTCACAAAGGGGAAGGGAAGGTTCCCAAATATTGGGGACATTGTAGCTGACCGGATAATTCAGTTTTGTACTGTCGACATCCGTAGGCCCACAAAAAACATTATAACATCCTTTTTGGTCAAAGCCACGTGTAATAGCAACACGCCATGTTTTTTTGATGTTTCGGAATTCAAGGGTTCTTCCAAATAGTGCCGACTTGAACATAGACCAAAATCATCTGAAATCACAGATTCTAAACATCCAAGGAATCCTTGGGATGCCCACTATTTCTCAGTGAGCAGGCCGAAACGCAGTGGCAGCGGTCAACAGAAAGGTCACTGCTTTAGCGTGAATCGTTCGAATTTTTGTGTTGCTTAAGAGGCTTTGAGGATCCACAGTTTGTTGAATATGGTTGACTGGTCTAGAGTCTAGAGCTGAATAAGCTTGTCAAAAGGACGTGATGCATAATATGCATTTTAGGTCATTTTGGACTTTCCCGAAAATAAGTAGAAGAATACATAATCTTGGAATTAGGATAGCGATTCATATGATATTCAAATAGATTCAGTCATCAGTCTATATGAGTCCACAAACTGCTTGTTTGATTCTGGTTGAATAGAAGCCGAAAGATGCTTTTGGGAAATCTTCCACGTCCATCGCGCTCTTGGGAGTTCGCAAACATAGTTAACAGTCACCAGCCAGTCCGTCAAATAACGACAGTTCTGTTTGAGGGCATCCGAAATCCCCACCAAATGTTTCATGCAGTACCTTTGATGCTTATGGTGCCATCCTGTATGAACTCGCATCTGTTACACTGCTTTTGCACATGGGCCCCATCACCTTGTTGGCGGAAAGCAGGTGCCACAGTTGTCTGGTTTCAAGATAGTGCTCCAAACATGAGGAAAACCAGAATCTAAGTTGACAAAAGAAGGTTTTGAATTGAAGCCACCGAAAACATAATTCACATGCGTATGAACATGTAATCGATCTTTAAGTATAAATATTGCAAACATCTATGATAAAAATGCATGTAAGTTGTAACATATTCCAGAATTGAACATTGTTTTGGTCAGAACCATATCTGACCCCTCAAAACCCCTCAGCCATGTGTGCTTCGTCCATTTGCAAGCAAGCTGAAGCACGGGGATTCGGCAAAATCGGATTGCAGCATATTGCAACCCTTTAAGCTCCAAGCTGGGAGGATGTTGCAGTTTTTCGGAGCCTTTCTGGATGAAAACTCATGGATCGGATTGATCGATGATGAATCTGGGTGATTTCCCTGGTAAGCCGGTATGGAACTAGATCAACAGAAAGCACGGTAGGGACTGTAGGGACTCTGGGTTCATTCTGGTACAAGTTCTTACATCTTTCAGCTGGTTGCAATGCTCCAGCTGTCGCTTGCCTTACCCATGGAAGTTTGGGGGCTTTGATTCATACCTTTCGGGTATTGTAACACAGCTGCAAAATCCACCATGAAAGTAGGTGAATTTCTTAGAACCATCCAAATTTCAAGCCAGCTATACACTTAAGGTTCTATTTTTTGCTGTCATTGAATGGGTCCTGGAAACTCGTCACTGGCACGTGCTGAAGTTCTTCAAGACTTTACCATAAAATTCTCGATGAGATTAAAACACCAGCAAGCTTGCAGCTTCACTCTCTGAAATCTGTCGAAAAGTACTTTTAATCCGCACCTGCAAAGGGTTGGGATCTTTGTTTATGAATGTTTATGATGTTTCTGCGCGGGTAAGTCTTGACAAGTTTATACAAGTTTGTTTGGCAAAAGGCCCTAGCTGCTTGCGACACAGAACTCTTTGTCATGTCAAGATGCTCCTTGCTGCGACTTTGAAGCCTTTCGGGAGTTGAACGTCAGAAAGGCACCTTCCAACCATCCCAGCCGTTTTCTTTTGTGGATTTTTCAGGCTTATATACCTTTACCCCAGAAAACTCATCCCGGGACTTCAGATCCAAACTGGAACTCCAGCCCCTCCAAATTTGCCACCAGGAACCTGGGATATTTTTGTGACGCTTTGGGTGGGTTCACTGGGTCAATGTTTCATCCTCAAAGCTAAACAAGTAGCATGTTTGTAAGAAACTACACCGTAGCTATACATATGGAAAGCTTCAAATTGGTTCACATCTTGATAAGTACCCTGCTACAGAAGAATCGCAGTGATCGCAACACATCCCAAGATATCGAAAACACAGGCATCACAGGCATACGCTTGCAACAAGGATCAACGGATCGAACTCATTCCCTTTCGCCCCCTCCACAACCGCTAAGATCCACTCACTAAGAAGTTTGGGATCAACAGAACAACACAACCAAGGATCACACCAGACTTAGGATTCACATTGATCAACAAAAAACCTACCACACTTGCAACTGCTCGCTTGGGTGCCATTAGAACTTCTTTTCTGTTCCAACCCTTTTTGGTAACTTTCCCTTCGCTGGAGGGATGCCCAATCCGGTAGGCTTTAGGATCGCCACATCTACCGTTTCGTGGGGAGAATCAAGAGCAATCAAACTCCACTCATGTGGGCGAACCATAGAAGTGTGATTCCAAGGTTTCATTCTAACCCGAAGGGAGATCTTGACGAATTCATGGGCCAACTTCTATTCTCAAACAAATCCTTCCTAAGTAATAAGGAGAAGCCTCTGAATATGTATATATATAATATATATATATATGCGTGCATTTAATCATCTACATATAATAATATATGTTTAAAGCATTTTAAAACAAAATTTGAATAGTGAGCTGACCTTATCAAGTCACTAACAGTTCTAACATTTGAAACGACGAGTCAACCCATCCGCAACCTCCTTTGGTGCTTTCAAAAAATGTGGATTCTTATCACTTGACCCAGTAAGAGGCATAAAGGTCGAGAAAAAATCAATCGAAACTATGTAAAGCAAAGAAAGCAAGGAACAATCTGCTTTGGCCTTGTCATTCTCCCGACGCCTTCTCTGAACTTCCTCATGAAGCACAAAATCAGGCGCCGCATAAAGTATACTTTGGGATATCCCCCCTGTGGCAGTGATCACCCGTCAGAATTATCAAGTAGCATCAAACAATGCTTACACAGTGAACTGACATACCTTGGCAAACCCCATCAAAAATCATTGGGCCCTACAGTGCACGGCCTAACCACATCATCCCCCCTCAAAGCAATAGAACAGAACATGATGTCAAAACTAGTCTCCGCAGAAGGCAGCTTGCCAATACGGCTTCAAACAAGCTGATACGACTGAACCTCTTGACTCGAAATACGGTCATTTTGAATGTTTGTCCCTGCTCACTTTGGAAACCCACTTGTTCTGATGTTGTTTCAGGCTTCGTCAACTCCCAGGTAGTAAACTTCGCCCAGAGAATTGCCATACGAATGAATAAGACATGAAAGGAACTATGACTATGACAACACTCACTCAAATATGGAGAATCTACAGAAAACATATGAGTAGCAGTCCAACTAAAAGGGCAACTTTTGAATGGCGCGTGTCCTTTTCCAAAACGTCAGGCGCTCGTTCCATCCTCTTCAAGAATTTCTCCATCCGCTTCTGTCCTGCAGAGATCGGTGAGTTGGTGGATGTGACATCTCAGTGACCGTCATGTGGCGTGTCATCTCATTTTAGGGGAGAACGGACGGCCGACGTCCCTATCTGAAGCTCCGGTGCACTGCTTACCTTCACGGTGAAGACCAAAGAGGTTGCAAACACTCCCAAAATGGGAAAGCTGTATATGCACGGAAATGGAACCCGTACAAACAAGTAGGTCTTTTTGAAAGTCCACCGAGCTAACTCGTCTCCCTCAAAACCGAAACACTCCAACTGGTTGGATGAACATGTCAAGGTCGAGCAGTATTCAGATTCCGCTACAGGAATACTAGGTAACACAAAAAGTCACATATGCTATCATATGCTTGATGGGTGTATTTTGAGATCCCCAACTGCCAAACCATTTTTGAAGCATCTCATGAAATGTTCCCATTGCACTGTTTTACCAATCTCGAAGGCTACAACTGTCAGGTGCATATTTGAAGTTGCAGTTTTCAACAATTATTACGACATAGTTTGACCTCGGAACATACTTTATGTCGACCGCGGCACCAAGCAATGGAGGGCGTCAGCAAGCTGAAAACACATGATGCCTGCTGGAAGCTTTCTCCAGTTTTTATGACTAAACTTGCACAAACCTTGCATTGGTCCTTCCTCGTGGTCGCTTGCCCCCTTTCACCCTCACTTTCAACATTGACGCCCGCTGAAGATCCTAGTTTCCCCCTTTTAAGATTCATTTTGAGCTTCCAACTGTTCAACTTCTGTGGCATTGCAGCTTGATCATACTTTGCTAACCACCAATTTTCGAAACAAGGTCACTTGGGCGGGAGGATTCCATAGTCAACCCTCCATCTATAGATTTGAAGGTCACCTTAGGTTCGAAATGTCAGGTCAAAGGTGTACATCTTTCCGTGTTGGAAGGAAATCCCTACATGGAATAAACATTGTTTATTACGGAAGTACCTACTAGTATTATAACGCAGTCCATAAGTCTGGAGAAACAAAGACCATGCAAATAGCCACAACCGGTAGTGGTAGCTATTGGATGCTATTGGTAGCTGTATAGAAACCTGGACCCACCCACTAGACATGTTTCACCTTGGATAATCCGATGACCCAAAGAACCGGTCCCTGGTCGTGAAGCAGGCGATTGGGACGAGTCGGAATGCCGTTTTCCATCAACTCGTGTGGAACCTGCCATGCAACCGAAAGATGCCAAATGTGAAGGAGCCCCACACTCTGTATATATATATATATACAATATTTCTTCACTATTGTTCCGTATGTTTCATTTGGCATATCCGTGCTTTGTAACTTATATGCATGTGCCCACCTAATTACATGTCCACACACAAGTTGAGGCACAAAAATGGATAGCCAGGTAGATGGATAGATGAAAGATGGGTTTCATTCACTGTTGAGGGCTGAGGGTCGCGGTTTGGTCGCTGGAAATGGTTCGGGACATGATGGATAAAACGAAGCAAATGATACCAAAACTAGAAATCACGTATATCGTTCTCTTGGGCTCTGAATTAACTAGGCTTGTGCGCCTGTCCAATCTCGGTTTCAACGGTGAATTAGCCAGATGCTGTAGTAGTGGCAGTTTCACTTTTGTTTGAATGGTGTTGAAAGGTTTTGATTGATTCATGCTTGCACAGAAAGGACAATTTTTTGAACAGTCCATTTCGCAATTCCATAAGGGTTGAGGATTCGACGTACTTGCCCTAGTTTGTGCACAGTTTGGCAGGCAAAAATACTGCATTCGACCCAGAAAACATCCCAAGTGCTTTGCACTTGCGGCCTGGTCCCCGTTGAGAGCCAACGAATGAATCTGTACACATTTAAGGCTGAACATAGTAATCAATACACTTTTGCACCAACAATGACACACACACACATACACACATAAATAATATATACATATTAGACTTTTTAACAGGAATGCACATATATCCATATTTACATATTGTATATTGATAATGAATTTCACGGATTCATCAACAAAGCTTGAAGATCCTGACGTTTGAGGGATGTTTCCGTTGTTCATTGGCAAGTCCAGCTCCAGCTCCAAAGCAGGTCTAGCAATGTTTTCCTACATTGTGCTTTCACACAACTTGATCAATTGATGTCAATTGTACATAACTCCATCTAATCTCATCATTCTGTTTTGTTAAAGTGCGGTGCCTCGAAATCATAGTAAGATGACCTTGGCATCAAAGAACTCTCAGGCGGGCTTGGCTCCTCTGTTGATGGCCCTGGTTGGGGCCTTTGTGTAGAGACCACGCGCAAAGAGATGCCCGCCATGGCTCAGTTCATAGAAGTAAAAAGATTTCTTGAGAAAACTGTTGCAGAGAAGGTGCAAGGTACGACATCGCACGAAGAATAAATTACAACTCCAAGAAATTAATCTTTCAACATACCCATGGAAGTGATTTTGGGAATTGGACAAATGCAAGTCCACAAAATGAAAAAGGAAAAAAAACAAGTCCAACTCTCATCAACTGTGGAGGGCAAATGTTAAGTCTTCGGGAACATTCTGGACCTGGAAGCCTGTGGTGTGTCATTACTCTCCGGTAAACATCATCCATTGCATTCCATTTCCGATTTTTTTGGATCCCATAGGTTCCCTACTTTGGGACATTCAAATACTACTTGATCAAAACTCCATCAGTGCACGTCCAAGGATGAGGCCTCTTGTAGCCGACGGTTCAGTTCTTTTGCAAAAAGGACGTTGGCTAACTTGGACTGGCAATAGGCACCTTTATGTCTGATGGAACATGGAACAGGAAACCTCCCGAACTTCCATCGTTTCAGGGAGCGATTTTTCCACAAAATTAATTGCGGAAGATTTCAGTGAAAGCATCATTTTGATCAATCCATCAATGAATATCAATCATGGTGAATTGGACCCTGCTTCATTGGAACTCTCACTGGCGGAATACCGCTGGTTTCTTATATCGACCGAAAATTATCATCATAAGTACAATAAGCATCATCATTATCATGATGTAACATATCTCGCAAAACCACTCTTCTGGATGCAAGGCATAGTTGAACAGTGGGTGAACGGCTGCCTGGTTTCCCTGACTAACTGCAACAGGAGGGCAAAGTTGAAGATAGGCTGAACAAGAATGGTACGAGTACAGTATTTTCTCTTCAAGTTTGCACGAGAGATAGGGTTAGATTCGAGTGACAACAAAGGTTTAAACTTTAAACAAATGAAAACCTTTGACACTTTCATCCCAACTCATTAACAGGCGACAGGATTTTGCTATAAGGTTGATCAGTTGATCAGAGCCATGGACTCTCTCAAAAGACAATGATGGTAGGGCGTGACATGTCATCAAAGCTCCTGAGGACCAGTCCATATTAAAGTGTAAGAAGCAAGTGTAAGAAACAAGGAGGTCATTACTGTAAAGGGCCCGCCGGGATAGGAGCACATTAATTATGCGAAGGATACCTGGGTCCAGGATAAAGAGCTTCACCAAAACGATAGCCACTGCTCCAAAAAGCAGGACGGTGACGCTACTCACACCATACAATATCCGAAACTTGTCTTCAACAGGAGAAGGACCCACCGCAAAACGCAAAAGTAAAATTAGCAGCTTTGTTAAACTCCATTCACCCACTAGTTCACACGCTCCTATAGTGTCACGAACTTTAACAACACAGTGAACATAGTTACGAAAAAAGTCTGGGTTTAACGTCTCCCCAAGGGAAAAAAGTCTGCAGGTATTCGGCAGTAGCTCAGTAGCCCGTACCGACAATTTTTTGAGCTCTACTTTGAAAAGGATCTTGACCCTGAACCGAATTGTCAAGACAAGACCAGAAAAAAATAGGTGTTTCGATGTTTCATTAAAGCTAGAGGGTTGCCGCTTGTTCCCAAGGTGGCTTCGAACAAATACCCACATAATGTCTTCAGTAGAAAAACGAATGCACAGAACTTCTGCAGGGTCACCCCGATAAACTCCGTCAATGTTAGCAGGGGAATGTCGTTGACACCACTTGAGGAGGTCTTGTTGAGGGGTAATAGGAAAGCCTCTAAGATATATTGAACGGAATCTTCGAGCATAGGCCTCAGGACTAATGTAATGAATTTGTTGTTCGACCTTAGTTATAATGTGTATATACACATTTCTTTCTCTCGATTTTTGCACTTCAAAAATACATATAATCTTTTGACCCCCTTTGCATTTCATTCTGTTTCAACGTTTCGGTCACACAAAGAGTAGCATCTACAGTAGAATGAAAACAGGCGGCGGTCATATGGATGTCGTCATACAATGCAAGACCATCCACCTCCCTCTCCCCTGGCTGTGCCACCCCATTGTGTATAGCGTTCCGGAGCCATCAAGTCTCCTCGGAAAAGAACTTGGCCCAGAAATTTTTGCTGTGATACCACCGGCCCCAATGCACCAAGCCAAACCTCACTGGGTGACAGTTTATATACATAGTATACATCATCATTTTACAGACTCATTCAGCATAAATTTTAGTTTGATCGTTTTCAGAAAAGTTCGCATCTTCGGTTCTTCCCGGTTTCAAGCACCATTTGTTCATTGATGATGATTGCTTCTTGATGACCAAGTTTACTGACTGGTAGTTAGTATATACGTATTCAAATATATATATATATATATGTATATATATGTCATTATCGCACTAGAAACATGGAAGCTAAAGTGATGGAGCTTGGGACCCGGGAGTTGCATTCATGGTCACAGCTTTGTGCTTAGCATGTCACGCTTCACTTGGATTCCAACAGGTCGGATTCGACATTCCTCGAATATCCTCTCATAGGATTCATGGGATTCATGTGCCTATTTCATGAGGTTGTGGTGGTGGTGGTAGTGGTGGTGGTGGTAGTAGTAGCAGTAGTAGTAGTAATAATAGTAGTAGTAGTAGTAGTTGTTGTTGTTGTTGTTGTTGTTGTTGTTGTTGTTGTACTTGTAATCATTCGTAATTCAAGAGACAGGACGAACTTACTGCTGCTTATCTCCAACCCACCACCGCCACCGCCCGTTTTCCTTCCATAAGTTCTTTGTTGGCCCCAAGGTGGGCCGTGCTGGACACCACCACCACTCTGGCCGAAGGCGCCTTCACAAAACGAGCATATGCTGAGGCACAGATTTTAGCTAGCCAACTCCTCATTGGTTAGGGGATATTGTTGCATGTCGTTGCGTCTTGTTTTTTGAACAATGAGCCCATCTACCCCTGGTTCAGTGACGTGTAGTTTGTTTTAGCTTGGCATTTCGTATCATGGTTGTTTCACGGAGGGTAGTCAATTTGCAGAATGTGACTGGTTCACCACCATCCTGGACACATTTTGTGTAATCACAATCTCAACCTGGGGATACGGTTGGATATGAATTTTTGGGACCATGATTTGTGATTGTGTCACGGACATCAGTACGAGTACCAATGCATGGAACTCGCGAGATCTTCTTTCCCAACCCGTGTATTCATAATACACGCAATCTCAAACACACATATTATAATATCTAGTATATCAAGATACAAGTGTAAAAATATTGTGCATAGATCTATATATTGGAAAAACACATAATTACAGTGACTCAGTGTTCCAGTGTATGATCCCCTGCGGAGCGACCTCGTTAAAATACGGCTTTTAAAACATAGAACAATATGTAAGCCCTAAGCAAATAGGACGGCTCCACCCCCCAACAGAAAAACTCACACACTTTCATCTTGTCAACTCGTTCAAGGTTGCGTCCTTGCTACAAATTGGAACCATGCTCCACGTGAACCAACACATGGAACCAATCAACAAATAGATGGATGGCTCCAACTGGATTGAATTAAGGTTACTGTAGTAGATCCAAAAAGCCTGCAACTACTAACTACTCTTTCGCACCCATTTTTACATTTTGGATCCTTTAAATATATATATATATATGCATTTTGTCGCCCAACTTCTCTTCACAAGCAACAGAATAAGAATCCTTTCCGGCAGCGTCATGTGACACCTTCTGCAGCAACGGAAGCAGCTCTCCGGTCAGGGCCTTGGCGAAACAACAATCAGCCACCCTAAAATGGCCATCCTGGAGGGACTAAGCAGGTGGTTTACTGCAATTGGCTAAGGCAATCCTTTTGAACTTTTGGTTGTTTTCCTGCTTTGAAAATAGGACCCTTATGATTTTCCGGCTTGGTGGGTGATGGTGATGGCTTAGGGATTCATTTTGGGCCCCAAATCGAAAAGTCCAGCAAAGCATGCATGTGTGGGCAGGAACCAGAGATCTTTGGTGCCAACGTCTTGGAGGCTCAGTACGAAATGCATAATATATAATTTGATTGTTCTAGTTGAGTTCCAAGGAAGCTTACTCCGTCGTCAGAATCGGAGAATGGCCGAAAGTTTGTAAAGGTACACCCTGTTGAAGTCATGAAGGTACACTCAACTATGAGTGCTGCAGGAAGACTTTCATAAGAATTGCCATGCCCCGAATAGTCCCCGTTCAACACTGACATCTCTTGAACAAGCAAATGCAAGAAGTCTGATACATCTGCACTCAGGAAGGGTATCGATGCAAAACAACGCTGTGCCAACGTTGTAGCTCTGGCTTTTTTTTCCGCCACAAAAAGCGATACGCAATCCTCATGGTAGCTTCCCTCGGCCTGAGGTAGAATTCGGCACTACGAAAAACACAGGTGTACATGAAGTAGTACTCTGTACTGCTTGAAGAGGTGTCTCGCTGTAATTTTAACATAAAACAACGAACATTTGCTATATCGGAAATATAATGACATATCAAAAAAATAAAACACCTTTCAGATTTTCATGGAAATCATGCATCAACACTCAAGCATGGCAACTCTAGTCCAGGGCCGGCAGGCTGTTTTCACAAAGAATCATCTATTTAAATCTACTTGAATTCTATTTGAGACTTTTGATTTCGAGTCTGGCAGGATCTCTTTTGCTACATTACCAGGAATTCATCAGCGTCGAGGGGCGATTCATGTCGAGTAGCCTGATCTTCCCTGATTGACTGCAGCATAAGGAACAACATAAATAGATCTTACCCAAATGTTGTATGAAGTACACAAAGCATCACAAAGCTATCGAAAATTGGATGCATCATCATGGGTCACTTACCTAACCTACCTTCTTCCTCAAACCGCACTCAAATGTCAAATGTAGATACTCAAACGGCACGTCTCAGTAATATATAGTTGAAGCCTTCATATAACTTAATAATGAGCTCCCTCTAGCTAGCTCAATGCAGCCACGGTGACGTTTCAGCTCCTCGATGGCCTCCTTCAAAATATCAGGGACTCTCCGCACAGGAACCCCCAAGCCTGCCAGTTGCATCCGAGAATACAGTTACGCCAAGGCAGTGCTCAAGGGAAATGGGGAAGGGTTGTGTGCTGAATACGCTGGCAAAGTTGTTGGAAAACATCACCAAAAGGCACGGGAGCAGGTTGGGCTAAGGATCTCTGCTTGCTTCAGGAAATTGGGGAGAGCTGTGCTCATGAACTGGATCAGTTTGAATGGCTTCACAAGTCTACCGCAGCACCTGCCAGTTTGGATTGGTGATTTGAAGTGGGTGTTGATTCCATATGTTCACTAGGAATCCCTTTTCGAAATGGGGTTCCTACCTTACCATACGATATGTAAACATTATTAACACCAAGCTGAACGACCACCTAACATGTGGGCAGCAAGATGCAGCAAGTACTTTCATGAGCTGGTGGAGCTGACAAAATGATAACTATCGCAGCAATGCCATTGACACCAAAAACCCGCAAAACCCCCTGCGACCTCCGTGTCCTGAAAAATGGTCCTTTGGGGGGAAAAGGCCTGCAACTACCATTCTGAGTCAATTTCAACCGACAAGACAGGGGTAGAAGTTCACCACCTGGCGAAAAACATTCATATACACTTGTTTTATCAAGAGCAGGAAGCTTCCGGAAGGGACTGATTCAAAATCTCAGCAGGCTAAATTCCCTGGAAATGTTGTCCAAATTCTTGCATCTTTTACAAAGGGTTCGTTCCGCCACAACCTAACCAAACTGCACCCACGAACGAAACATCCCTGGTCCCTTGTCGTCAAGTGACTTTCCTGTCGTCTTCGATCAAACTCTGTGACTTTTACAGGCTCTCCCTCACATGGTTCGCAAGAAGGCATAGCAGGATACAACTCCTGAACGTTGGCCATGGATATCTTGAGCCTATTCTGTAGGCGCTGCAAGAAAAGGCATATCAGTTGCCGTGTTCTCATTCACTAAGATCTGTGGATTTCAATGGCTGTACATAATGTATATATATATATATATATGTAATATACTATACTAGTTTCAATTAATGGAGATTTATATTGATTTATTACATTGGATTAGTGATTGGGGCAGTTCATTTCCTTTTTCAAGAATACGTCCGCATTCAGCAAAGCCATTGATGCTGCTGATCTTCGAATGATTGCACCCATGACAGCTGTACGAACAAGATTGGAAACAAGTTCAGTGAATTGGAACCCGACACAGTAGTTTCTGAACAATTAATCACTAAATATCACACTATATGATACCACAGGTTCCTGCTCAACACTTTGCAACCAATTGTTGGAATATCACCTGCTTACCACTAGAAAACCTTGACCATCATGATGGTCAAAACATCCTGGAATCCAATCAAATCCAATCTGGTTCATTCCATGTCATGTCCTTCATGAGCACAGCCAAGTCGTTCCAATGAAGACTGCAATCTAAGCCTTGGTGCATTATGGTGAGCTTTGTGCGGTTAACGGATTGTAGTCATCCATTCACCCGCCAAACATCAGGAGGCCCCAATTTTTGGTTTATCTGTATCCATATCATATATGTTTCAATCTAATCAATGATGCGGCCTGTCCCACATACTGTCACATACTCATCAACAAATTGATCATAGCTGTCATAGCCATGCAAAGGCATTCAATGTCATCTTGAGGCATAGTCATTTGAGCCAATTGAATTTCGCCTACTGTACTGCGCTCCTCCCAGTCGCGGCACCGCTACCCAAAAAGCAAGATCAAATTTCCAACTTTCCTACTGACTACAAACAACCAGGTGGCTCATAAAACGGCCTTCCTTATCTTCCATTTCCATGGCTGCCACATGCTGTGCCGCGCAGTCGCGCACATCCACGAAGCTCATGGAATCATTGCGACACTTTCCGTCAAAACCAACGCCATTGACCAGCCACTTCCTGTGCTGGAGGAGATGCGACGTTGCAGGAGCATTTTTGTTTCTGGTGATTCCTTGCTGCTACAAGTTGAACATAGTTGAACGTTTGCTGCAAATTCCAAGTGAAAGCTTTTGGCCTGTCGAAAGATGCAAAATGGAGTCCGGTGAATCTGAAGCAATGCGGGGTGTAGACAAAATGCCACTGACCACACCAACTCAGGCTAAAATGCAGTAGATAGAAGGTTTCAGAAGGTTTGGGATTTTAGACTTTGTCGGTAGGACCATTCAAACCATGCATGGTAGGGCATTGCATGTTGAATTGCCTGCAAGGATCGCAAAAGCATTCATCGTCATATTCACCTGGCGTGCGGTCATCTCTGCATCTCAATGACATGGGCTGATAGCGTGGCGAGTCTTCCAGCCGTCTGCTTACGTAAGATTTCACCGACCTGGAAATCCTGAAAACTAGGTGCTGTGATGGCAAACATGCTGGTGCCTTGTTCAATCTGTTGACTTGCAAATTACCCGATCCTAAACTTCCTAAACCACCATTTTGGTTGAGCTTAAATATACGGATGTGACATTTTGAACCCTGGTACTTCACCCTTCATGACATCATAGCTGTTGAGCCCTCAAAGTTCACGACCTTGTGAAGCCATATCATAAATAAACAACAAAGAAAAGAAACGTGTGGTAAAGTGGTTGACTGCTCATGCTGACTGGCCTCGGGTTGCAACATGGGCCCCAGCACCATGGTGGGGCAAATGCTGACGAGACGAGTTCCTGAGTTCTTGGATTCGACTTTTTTGTGTACTTGAACCATTCCAAGCACCAGGAAACCAGTTCGCCATCCGGTTTTTGGGGGTACCGTGGTTTTAGGTTTCAGGTTCTTTAACAACTTCCATCTGGCATCCATATCATACCACGAGGCCCTCTTATGTCAGTTGAAACTCCTACATGATTCTTGGTAGTTTTGACATTGGCATCCGCAGCTGGCCACACCCACAACCACCCACCCTGTTCAAGAACCCAGCAGCTGGGCATTTCTTTGGCTACGAAGTCATAGGCCGCTTTTTCCGCCAACGTCTTGGAGGCACCATAGAAGCTGCCACGTTCCTTCTGCCTGGGGTGATGGCGTAGACCGATGTTAATGTGTATGGGTTGCAGGGACATGATAATTATATAAGTGAAAACAGCACAGTGAACAAAAAAAGGGGTGCGAAGTTTCTAAAAATATGATGCTTCCTCCAAGTCAGGAAGAAATGCTTGCTGTAACAAGTCACGCAGGGCCTAGCACATTGCTGGTACCTTGCAGTGTGTATCCCATAGGCTGCAGGTCTTTAACCAACGTTGAAACACATACAGAAATTGCCTGAGAGATCCTGTTGACCAACTAAAACCAAACTTTAGCTTGAAGTCACCACCTCCATCAGCACTTTGCTACCTGGATATGAACTCTGCCGCGGAATCATTAGAACAAATCAGCACTTTGCCCCGCTGGCCATAGAATGTTTATGAATGTTTCATTTGTAACATGAAGAGGTTTTCAAGAGGTTGGATTCCCCACTTCTAGAGGTTTTGAAACTTATAACTTGAAAGCCGTGAGAAATTCGACTGTCCCACATCTGCCATACGAAATGACATGATCATTCAACGTGCTGCCCACAAATTTTTGAAACAAGACTTTCCACATCTTGAAATATGGAAAATCCACGCAGTCCTTACAAATGTGGTGTACGATAACAGATCCACTTGACGCTCAGTTACGCGAGTGAATTGAGAATTGTATACCAAGCTGCTCGTCAGGGTCGGACCAATGTTCTTCAGACTTCACCTGAATTTTCCATCAGCTTGGCTGAGTGCGGATTTTTCAGGGTGCGTGAACATAGTGTCGTGATAAGGCCTTTCAAAAGGTCAACATTTTGCTTGCTGAGGCACTGGGGGTTCGGGCACCGGCGCCATGGCTGACATGCTCGAGGTGACGACTAATGACTTCACAGTACCAGCTTTCTTACCTGGGCAGTTCCGGCTTTCTAAGGATGGAGAAGCTTTGGTGAAACATGTTGAAATTACGGCTAAAAACAGCTTAAAACTAAACTTTGGGTGTCTCAAAAGCAAGAATCTGGTGCACTACGCAACTTTTACATTTCAATATTCTGGGGTCCTCAATCTTCAGACATCCTCTCAAAAGACCATTCCCCAAACTCAGAAGTCAAAGTCTTAATGCTTTCAAGCTGGTGGATGGGGGCACCGATGCAAGAAATGTCCCCTCTTCTGCATGCCTTGCCGGGTGAGGTGCAGGATTTCAAAACGTTTAAGGTGCCATCCACCGCCGGGCGGAGAACCAAAGCATCTGGATCTTCAAGGCCTTGGAACCCCAATGGTGGGCATAAAAGTGAGTGGGAAAATTGGTAAATTCCGTTGAATCTTAGTAGAAGACCCTGCTTAAGATTGGTTGACAATCCAGTCCATGTCAAGTCTGGTGACCTTTTGGTATAGACGGAGCAACGAAGTTGCGTTACTGTATGGAATCTTCATATTCCTACCACTTTCAAGGATGAAAGCAGCAACTATTTTTCCAACCAGTTCTGTGATGCACCTATAGTTCCAGGGTGGTTTTCAGGGCAGTCTTTGCCCATCAGCTCTGTGCCTTTGCCCATCTCCAAAGGCGAAGCTGCGTGGAAAACACCTTGGCAGCCATGGATGGCCTCATCGAAAGAACCTCAGCGACGTTGATAGACACTTATCCTCCCAGCAAATCTGAGATAGCGCAGGTGAAACCTCAATTTCTCCACCAGGAAATTCTGCAATTGATATCTACAATGTACAAGTGATCTAAGTTTGCAGTGCACTATCTGAAATATACAGTAGATGGTGATTCCCTCCCATGCTCCTTGATTCTTCTAGCCCTCTACTCGCTTGCCTTTGTGGTGGAGTGCTCATTTTCTATGACTACGCCCTCTACCTCATCCTTTCCACCAACATCAACAAAGGTATGTTGAGTCTCACCAGCTTTTCTGGGCAATGAATTCGAAGTCCTAGGTCCTAAACCTGAGTTGAGGCTTTTGTTAATGAATTGCCATGAAATCTTTCGTTTGACATGCTTTTTCTGACTATATAAGATTTACTAGCCTCAAATGCAAAACATTCGAAGACCTTGCCGGCAGCGGGAAAATTCCCGTTCTGGAACATGAAAGGTGGGGAATCAAATCTTCTCAGTGCACATTGGTGCGCCAGTAGTTTTAGGGATTTGGAAACCTATACCCAAGTCAGTCGCTCTTCTTGTCAACCATCTTAACTATTGCATGACATGGATGAAACATCTAGGAAACTTGCCCTTGGCTGATTGCAAGGTGATTTTGAATGACTTGAAGTCACTTTCCATCCACTTCGAGGCACCCTCCTGCAGCAACTGTGCTGAAAAGAGCTGCAATCTTTCCTTCGCTCCAGGCAATGCCATCCTCGGCTGAGATGACAGGAGGAACCAAGGAGCCACATACGGTATGGGTTGCTTTAATGGGCTATAGAATGTCAATGGTAGATATCGTAGATTCACAGTCCCTGTTGCAAAGGGTTGCGAATATATCCTAATATTAAACAATAGTCAGCCCTTTATGGTGGTCGTCCTCTTTCAAGTTTTTTCTGCACAGATTCGGTACACACGGAGATGCACATGTCTGAAAAAGAAGCTTTGCTGGGCAACAAGGTCTGTTCACACCCTTGTTGTTGTTGTTGTTGTTGTCGTCCTAAAATCCTCTGACTTCTACATCTTCTCAGAGAGTAAAAGGTGTGCGCTAGGGCCATGCCAAGACTCGCTGAGAATCACAACAAACAACTATGTGATGACTCAGGAACAAAGCAATGAATCCACCTTTGGACATGGCAGTTGTGAATACAAGTTACGTTCGTTCTTGGCTACTCCATTAAACAATCCATCTATGTAAAACATAAATAACCATGATGGACAAAAACAAACATGAACAAATGTCAAATGTCATGTTACCGTGCAAACGCCTTAGGCAACATCACAACCTCACCTTTTTGAAAGCACCGCAGATTAAGTGAACTTTCAAGTAAATTGCAGGGAGCATCAAGTGCTCAGTCTTGCGGCTGTCCATTGCATCCCGAACTGTGCCTCGAACAGTATGCCCTTTCTCCAGCATCTGCTTGACCTCACTGTGAAGTACGCAAGAGGTGCTTATCAACCCAGTGCCAAGTGGAAACATATTAATATGTCCAGGTAGTGGAGTCAAAAGGGATCTCCCCATATCTTCCCCAGGGTGAAGATGAAAAGACTCCACACAATATCACTATAATATACTTCCTGGGTGGCCGCTTAGAGCAATCCAGAGTCACCCCAAAACACAGCTGTGCTGGTGTGCCAGTGTCAAATCCTTATAGTGATGGTCCTTCGATGTCATAGATTCATAGAGTAACCCGATGTAACCCCTATCAGGGCTATCTCGGAATAGAGCAGAAATGAGACGCCATTTGAAGCAACTTGGATCCCCACAATATGGGATGCGATGAAGCCGCTTGCCCCAGTGACGCAAACAACCAAAGGGTGCGCCATGGCTAGCAAAAGCTACAAAAGGTACCAACAATTGCAACACCAAGCCGAAGCCTCTGGCAGCTTGTGGCTTGCGTATTCATTCTGTATTCTATGTTATCCCACTTTCATCTACTTTCTATGCCATTGTTGGCATGTAGTGCATATATGTAGTGCATGGCATTTGCTGATAGCCTTGCTACAGGGATTCACTTCCTAGAGCCAGGCTGAAAAGGAATGGCTCGCAGCTTCCGGATTTCAATTGCAGTTTGAATCCCGAAACCAACAATTTGATGTGTTTTCCAAATGGTTCTAAAGGAATCTCCTCTTCGAAAGGCTCATTTTGCAAGTGAAATTCGGGAAAATGTATTGGTGTACCCCAAATTCTCGACCCTGACCCCTATCTCACCATCTTAGAGTATGGACCCTAGTTCAATTTTTATTGCTGAAAATTAATGTACGTAATATGTACGTAACATATAACATCTCATTTGGAAGCGTTGCCAAATTCATCAAATGGTCAATTGGTGTTTGATGTTTGGTCTTGGATGGTTTGGGGCGGTGGTGAATACCTAAGAATCCTAGCTCCAACACGGGATCCACACACACAAACTCTAAACAACCGGTTGGAGTTTCGCGCGTTATTCGGATTTGTTTGGGATAGCGGATCACAAACTTCTGAAACATCAGGTGCTTTAATCCTGACCTTGCTTGGGTGTAGCTTTGATCACGCATCCTGAAACTGAAGAGAGATACTAACATACACGTCCTTGTGGTTGGCTTGGTGTAGCCTTAGCTCCCTCCAAACTAGCTGAATACATGCAGGATGCTTTCCGTTAGCCTTACGTCCTACGTTTCATTCGGCTGTCAGCCAGGTCCATAAGTCTCTATGAGAAACCTGTGGCGAATAGCTGCGGCTGTCTCTTTTCTATGAAATTTCGGTGGTGGCCGTGATGTAACGTAGTCCTCGGATTCATTGGCAACATCATGATTCAGCAATATTCAGCATTTGACACTTGGACTGGATGAATGGAAGCAAGCAACTAGATCAAATAGTATCTAATCAATTCTAATCATAGAAAGCACATATAATGTAACACACCTAATTTCGCATTGCTTTGTTGCAGCGCATCCGTCCTATACCAACAGTGGGTAGCGAAGATTCACAATGAACCCGCTCTCAAAATGAACAAAAATCTTTGACTGTCGGTGGGTTGGGGCTAAGCCTAAAGGATGATATAATAATCACTAATAATCCGCTCATAGATGGTTGAAAATAAAGAAACCCGCATCATGCACCCTTGACATGAAGATGGTGCTTTTCCACTTTCATTGGGTTGGACACTTCAAGCAGCAAGTATCCAGGAAAGAATCAACATAATCGACTGGCAACACCTCCTGGTCCCCCATCAACCTTCATTTTCTACTGGTATAAGTAGAGGTGAAAAACTAACCTAGTCTGAAATCACAACCCCAGGATGTCCGCATCCCCTGCTTTTGGTTTCTAACACTCACGGAAGTTGGTACTGGTATTCCATTGCTGTCCCCCCCTGGAACTCTAGAAACTTCCAACGATCCAGTAAGGAGCTGATTTGATGGGTATGTATGTATACTGTATACGTATGTAAACTTGTTGGTGAATACGGGGCTGCTACCAGTAAGTGTAACTTCTCCCAATGAAGAACAGCTCCGCACCTTCCAAATGGGTACAATACAATAATTACAATAATTTGCAACACACCCTTTCGATTGGAGGTGCGACATATTAGTGGAAGATGCCTGCTACAGTCTGATTTTTGACAATCCTAGGCCTGAAAAGAGTTCCCAGTGTTTGAAAGAGGAACGTTCACCATCCCAACAGCTTCACTGCTTGCCCTTCCTATCGCTTGTCAGAAGAGTACTAAAAATACACCCTTCCCAACCAAACAACACATTCTTTCATATTCGGTATACCCCCCCTGCTGGTCAGGGAGCTGATGCCACCATGCTAATGGAAGCACGTAACTCGTCGACTCCATGGCCATAAAGTCCGCTGACAGCATGGACGTAGGGCCAAACGTAGGTGGAGGGCATCATTTCCAAATGGGACCTGGGAGATTTTTCCGGCAGGAATGAGGGAACGAATCCCTAAAAGATGGCCAAATATCTACAGTTCATGCCAACAGCTAATTATATGGAAAGCTAATCTTGGGATACTCTCCACATCTATGATGCGGGTGGAAAGTAAACTTGAAGTCGCCTGGACTTGTGATGGAGCTTCCCAACAAGTCATCAATCCATATGGCCTTACACCCACGACCCCAAGTCTTGGGATTGGACAGGTTTTGGAGGTTCAGTTCTATCATAAGCAGTTGGAAGATGGCGCCGTGTTTACATCAAGTTGATGCACAACGCCCTACACCTACACTTACACTGCTTAACATAGTAAATGTCAGGCCGTAAGATTCTACTTGACGAGAACATGTCTAGCCATTCCCCCCAAAACAAGAAACCAGTTTAGTTCTAGCATACGGAATGTGTTCCATGCATGCCTAAATGCAGATATATACAAACATACAAATCCACAGTGTGTTCATTGTGCAATTGCATCAGAACTGCTGTATGTATGAATCCTTCATCTTCTCGAAATCACCTGTTGGACTCCTCGTTTCAAACCACCTCTTCCTTTCCTTTTGGTTTGAGTTGTGGCACACCACATGTGCCATCGATCGATTCAAGATATCAGGGCTGCATTGATCCGCCTTGCCAGGAACCGCAAGGAAGACTGGTCTGCCAAAAGGCTGCACTCAAAAAGTGAAGCAAATGATACCAACCAGGAAACACATGTACGTGTGTGTATAAAAATTTATATACAAATAATCAAATATAATCATGCATGGGGAAAAACAATAGATACACAAATTAGGAAAGACACAGATGCATGAATACATGCAAAAACACATGTGTGCAAAAATAAACAAATGAATCAAATATATAAGTTGATGTCAATTATAAGAAATTAGCAGATTAGTTACTCACTGTAGTGCAGCATGAAAAAATTGTAAACTACATCTACATGTTGTGCATGGAAAGCAGCTGTAGGTATACATATATTAAGAAAAGTGTACAATACAGTACACATTAAAACACAGGCACACATATAACATTCTCACCAATCCGAATTGAGGACATGTTGGGGGATTCCTTTACCAAACTACCTCAGGTCCAGTGAGTTCGCTACAGTTCATCCAGAAATGATTTTCTTTCATGCAGCACTCCTGGAAGTGGACAATTGATGATTTGGAATGCTCGACACATCTTTCAGGGGTCCTAGTTTCTACTTGCATGATTGCTTGGAAGGAGGGTATCTGTGAACTTGTGGGATCAGCGATTGGCAAATTCGGATGAGTTTTCTGCTACAAACCGTCAGTAAAACATCAGTTATATGTACAATTTTGTCAGAGTTCCTTTTTTTTGAACGAAAATCCGTTTTGATTGGGGGGATGTGTTTTTCCTTTGGGAAGAGTTCCTGCACCATCTTCCAAGACTTAGGAGCGGAATGTTCAGCACTCTGTCTCTGTGTCAGCTCCCTGGGAAACAACAAGGTGGAACTGGAACTTTGGGCGATTCTAGCAAATCAATTCAGATTAGTCCTACTTGACGGCCCCCAAACGTCGAGAACTAAGAGAGCTTTGGAACAAAGATCGCCGGATTGATGAGATTTTAACTTTTTAAGAAGCTTCTGGTAAATCTGCTTCACCTATAGTGTGCAATAAACATTTGGGCTGAGCATTGAAAACTTTAAACATCTAAAGCGCTGATTGAACAAACCTTTCTTAAAGCACTACTTCTACACCCCAGAGTTCAACATGGAACTTGATTTCAATTTTCGGTATCTCCTCTTTCCCATTTTAAAGCTCAATTTCATGTTCAACTTCAGGGGGTGTACAGGATGCAACAGATTCATCTTCCCATGCTTTTTGGAGCGACCTTTGTGAGGACCACCATCAGTTGACGTTCACGCTCCAAGAGCAGTTCCCAAAGTTCTTCCTGAGGTGTGAAATTGGAAGGTGTCAATATCAATCAGTGATACTAAGCTTGTTGGACTCTGGCGTCAGAACACAACCCAATATAGATCAATATAGACTATAAGACATTCTTTTTGGTAATCACTGTTGCAAGTTCCAAGTGAAAAAAATAGGGGGTGTAGATTTGCAAGACTTCATAATCTGAGACTGCAAAGTTCAGACCTTTTTCTCTCCGAGACTTTCTCTGGGATTGGATGACATCTGGAATGGATCTGTAGATGCTTCAGCCATCAACTCCGTTCAACTTCAACTTCATCACTTCATCACCATGCTTCATCCGAAGCTTTAACACCCACTCGTGCATCCACCAAAGAGATCACTCGTTGCAAGCGATCTGAATCGCTCCTTAGGAAGATGCGCTTTAACCCAATTCGGTGCTTCGGGCGAACGGCATTCCAACCACAAACACCATGCAAAACGAACAAACACCCTCCTTCCTGTAAAACGTGATCCACTCAATGCATGTCTGTTGAGAGATGTTTTTTCTTGATCTTCTGCGGCCTTGGCAGTCTTAAATGCAAAACGCACTGTCACATACGCGGGGCTTTGCACCAAGATTCAAGTATCCATCGACCAGCTCCCTCCAACTGTCTTTTACCTGGCCATATGCTGTCTGGGCACTCCGGGCTCAAGACGGAACCGGTGTCACCACAAACACCACATGCCTTCAATTCCTGTGCATAGAGGTTTGTACTGGTTCACTGTTTCACGTGACATCTGTAAACAGCTTGTGTTGTAATTATAAGTATGTGCTACGTATGGCGGCTTCTTTAGGTGTGGAAGTTTGTAAGGTTTGGAAGAAACACCTAGTTACAATTACTATACAGATGACCATGGGTCCAACTGATCCACTATTGTACCCTTGCATCTGAAGATGTCTCAAAATCAGGGACATCTCCAAAAGCAATAATCAACCACCTGGAAAAATGGTGGGCTGTATTAAACCATGGGACTTTTGGGCCCAACGCTTCAAACGCAGGGAGTTGCATCAAAAACGACCCGAAGCTCGATGAAGAGACACCAAACAGCACCTTCTGCGGTGTCTTGGCGAAACCGTAGCCCGGCAAATCAACAAACCTCGCTGCGGAATCAGGACACCTTCTTGCTGTTCTTGTCCCTCATGTTTCTCTTATGTTTGTTGTATTGTGTTGTTGTTGTATTGTGTTGTTGTTGTTGTTGTTGTTGTCGTTGTCGTTGTCGTTGTCGTTGTTGTTGTTGTTGTTGTTGTTGTTGATCCAGATCAACATCAAATAGCAAGGGTCATGATGTAATGAACATGACTGCCATCACCCACAGGCTTTCCTTCCGAAGGAGCATAACTCTCCAATCCTCAAGTGCTCCACCTCCTAAGGGCACCACCAAATTGGGCCACCAATCCAAAAACAATATTCACAACCAACTCTGGAAATGTCTGAAACTTTTCCGTTTCCAGGGTGATACATTCAAAAGGTCTTATTTATTCATAGGATTTCATAAGCTAATTCTGGGGCTCCAACCAGCTCCCTCCCAATTTTCTGCCAGGCACGTCATCGCTCCACCAATCTCGAAGCGAAACAGATGTCGCGTCCTCTGTCGATTGCCCACAGGTCTCAGTCTCTACACGTCTGCAACAAGCAACAGTACATTCCGACATTTCTTTATCCATACCTCTTTGTTGGTTTACTTATTTCGATCTTATTTCGGTTTATTTTCCCCATACATGCTAATTCCACGAAAATTGTGAGTGCATATCACGCAGAAGGTGTGTATCTATATATATATATATGCAAATAAAATCAAATAAATACGTATGCACAGCATATCATATTCATATGCAAGCACGCAGCACGAACATAGAAGTGCACACGTATAAGTCTGCAGTCTGCAGGTTTTTTTTCTTGTCCTTTGGAGTCCAAATCTGTACGAAAACTGATGGGTGCTTTTGGGAAGAGTCTTTGGATGTTCTCCTGGACGCAACCGAAGTTTTGAAAACTTAAAACACACATTTCCAACTTAGCATACCTTTCAAATTTCAAGAGGCAGTTGCAATCATCTCATTCTTGACTTTTGTTGGGATTTTGGATACCTAAGTGCTCTCCCTACTTCAGTATAGCACAATCACCTTTCATTTCTCCACATCACCTCCCCCACTCCGTCCTGCCCGGGACATGTGACACAGGTGCAGCAGTGGGAAGCTCCAATTTTTTGCCTGACAGCACTGAGAAAGCCGGACACCTCCATAGCCTCTGTCGACTTTTGGTTGGACAACAAACAACCCGACAATCCTACAATCCTCACCCTTTCTTGTCGAAGATGCTCTCACTGAGATACTTCGAGACGGGTGAGGGGTTCCCATGCAGCAGCATATTCCTGAACCAAGGGAGCGGTGAAAAGACCGAGAAATGTGCTTGAAAAATAAGATTACTTTGATATGATTTTGGTAATGCTTCGTCACTGAAAATATCAAGCACACTTTTTTGAAAATGCCAAGTCCACCAATTCCGTCCGGTTTGGTGTTTTGGGAGGGTGATTTAAAACTTCGAACTTGAGAACATGTTGAGTGGAGTCTTCAAGTTCAAAGTGCCAGCATACGAATGATTGCATCAACAGAATGGAGGTGGTTTTCACCAACAAAGTAACAAAGTCATATGAATCTACCACAATCATCCACACCATCCCGCTTTCAAAATCTTTTCAATCTGACTTGCCCAGCGTCAGCAGAGTAGACTTGCCAACATTGGACCTTCCAACAAAGGCCACTTGTGGAGATTCCCTGTCCAGCAGCAACGTTGGAAGTGGGCAAACTGTTGCGCGCATGTTTGGGGTGCAAATTTGCACTGGGCCCAAGGAAAGCAACTATTCCAAGCACAAGAAGTCATACGACTTCTTGGCTGCAGCATTGCACATATTACCAACATATCTTGACAACAAACCTAAAAACGCACAGCTTTTGGTCATCATGGTCGAGGTGAACTTGAACAGGCAAATCGACTTTATGCGGGTGAATTTTCACAAGATTTCATCCCAGGTCCCAGGCCCCTTGATCTTGTAGAGGGTCTTGGCCACCAGCACTGGGTAACCTTGGATACCCTTGGTGAAGAGCTTTTGAGTATACCTGCAGCTGTTCACACTGGACAGTCCTTTAGTTTTGAGGGTGTTTTGCTATCATTATTTCATGTTTCTGGCAAATCTGCATGTCTGTACGGTGAATGCAGCCACATCTTCTTCATCTGGTCTAGTTGGTCTGTACCCAATATATAAATCCATGAAGAGACAAAGAAACATAAAGAAATATATCGTAAGATGTAAGATAGTTGTGGCAACGTGGGGTTGAGGATTCCCTTTAACATTGCCAAACTACCATTTAAAATCTAAAGTGAGGTCTGTCCAGCCGGTGCTCGGCACCCACCCAGTTCGTGTGCTTGGACCATTTTGTACGGAAAATAGATGAAAATAGTCATCCCTTGCTCATCTGCTCATCCCTAAGCACCACATCTGCACAAGAAATGCAAGTAAGACACCGCATATGGCCCTGCGTGAGCCATGATGGTTTGTGAGAGAGATCCGTTGCCTCGACCGGAGCGGCATTGAAAGTTGACGTGCGCCTCAAATTCAAGTCATATTATCATATCTCAGAAAATGGCTTGATGCCAAAGATCCCAAATTATCCAAATTAAATTGCAGTTTAAATCAGGCAAGACAGTCGTAGTGAGCTTGTACCATCGAAGCACTGGACTGGACTGTCTTTGGATGCGCGATGGTTGACAAAAAGGAGCTGTAAAATAACATACCGTGCTCGAAAATAACACAACAATCACAATTCCGAATGCCAGAGGCGTCAACTCTACTTTGATGTTACAAGCTGTTGGGAAACGGGCAGAGGAAGTATGAAGAGATGACGCGACAAGAACTTACATACAGCATGGCGGGCAAACAGCAAGATAGCAGCTGGCTAGCCACACACTGTCGAACTTTGGTTTTGAACAAATTGGGAAACTATGGAAAACATCGCAAACCTAACAGCATCTAGTTTAGATCAGCCGATGGAAATTTTGTGATCCACCCATGCAACCTCATACCCGCAGTGCTGCAACCAATGATCTTTCTGCAAATGCTGCACCAATCCTACCAATTACCTGAAGAGATGCAATTGCCCCAAAAAGGAAGTAGTCTTTCAACCACCAGTGCTGAGAGATTGTAGTAAATTGACGGCCAGCCAGGCTAGACGCAGGAAGCAAAAGACCGTAAAAGAACCAAGGCCAGGCGACGTTTCTGATGAAGACCCATGGCCGCGCAAGTACCGGTGCAGAGGTGGACGCGGCCATGGCTAGACAATTCAGTACTACCCAATCAAATCCAATCAATTCTTATACGCTTCCTTTTCAAGAGGTGCCATCTGAAAAGTAGATGGCGAAGTGGCGAAGCTTCTATGTATTGGGTCCTGAAGTAATAATCTTTTCGTGAGTTCTCTTATTAATCTGCTACTCGCTTATTTCGGGATTATTTCAATAAGACCACTGCTGAAAACCCCCGGACCCTTATGAAACCCATGGGCCGTGGAAACATGGAATGACAATGAATGACGGCTTTCCGGGTTTTGTTGACATGGCGGATAAAGTCTAATTCTGTCTGACGTGTTCATCATGGAACCAAAAAAACAGAGCGTGAAGCTCTGGCAAAATCATCATCTGAACAACCTTGGAAAAGCTGGCTAATAGTTGCCAAGAAGTGAAGTGAGCTTCAACTCCAATTCTCACCACGGACATTCAAGGAATATTATGACCACCGTGGACTTTCTTCCAAATTCTATCTTCAGGATAAGAGTCCAAGACATCACATCGATTACGAGTAGCTTGCCCATGTACCAGTGGCAAGTGCCATGCAGCCTAGTCTGAAGACACAAGACCACTGCTATTCTAAATCAGCTTTGGATATTTTAAGACGCTCTTGGATTGCTATGGGGTGTGGTCGAAATTTGTTGTTTGCCGCAATAATCATCGGCAATTTAGTGAGATCCCTATCGTTTTGCAGGGTTTGGTAATCTAAGGTTTTGGTATTGCTTTTTGTGAGTCCCCTATCGTTTGCCTGGGTTTCGTGCAATCCGTCATTTGGCATGACCACTTCACGTATCACCTACAAGCTCCCACGTATCACCTACAAGCATCATGATACACCAGTGGCCTTGGATTTTGATGTTGGCATAGCCAAGCAGTCTACATGGTGACTCATAGTTGCATATGCAGCATCATGTGGTTTGTTCTTGGTCCTCTGTAAACTCTTGATCGCTCTTGATCATACTGGACTATCCACGCTTGATATCTTCTGAGTTTGTGTGAGTTTAAGCCCCAGCCAATTACCGCTTACCACGTATATTTTTCTTACCGTTGCATCCAAGACCACCCATTCACCCAGTCTGAGGTCAACCAACGAAGTGGCCCAAATGGTTCACACCCAACTGTTCCTCAAACCCATCCTGCTGGGCTGCCGCTGGGACGGCTCAACAAAAACCATGTTGAACGATGTTGGTTCAACAGGGTTCAATGGGTTCATACTCTCCAAGTACAGGGGAACTGCGGAACATTAAAAACATGTTTCAAACCACCTACTGTAGTAAGGATCAAGGTGGGATGCTTCACCTCTGATCCTAAGAGAAATCTGCTGCGAGAATTGGATCTTGTCTTCTACAGTAGGTAACTCTGGGTCTGGAATTGTTTTGAGAGGCAACAACCGACCAAGAAAAACTGCTGCCGCTGCAAAGCGCCAGGAAGTGTTCTTCAGGTCGAAAAAATAGAGTAGTATTTTGCTTTTGAGGCCTGAATGCTATACTTTGACGATTCGAGAATCGTCTTTTTTTCATTTTTTTGGGGGTCCTTCGTTTCTTGTCGCTCAGGGATTGCCATGACGCCGGCATTGTTCATGAGCACATCAATGCGCTTTCCTAGGCCAACACAAGATCCAGCCGTGAATTTTCAGGGTGCATCACTTGCGACCAAGAAACCATAGTCTTGGGAAGTGAAACGATTCTTGAAGGCCTTCACATCCTTCAGGTCTGCCAAATCCAGCCTAAAACACGGAGCTGCAAAAGGGAGATTGGCAACAACACTACCTCAGGCCTTGTTCAGGAGCACCGTTTTGGGACCAAATTTCATGTTTTCGGGCCGAAGAATTTTGAGCCATACACTTTGATTAGCCAGCAATTTCAAAATTCCAATACCGCCTCTTTCAGCCAGGCAGCTTGAGGAAGTGCACGTCGCTGCTGCCGCTGGCAGCTTTCCTGAGTATTCATATTCATCATGGACGTTTGTGCGTCTCCTGCGCTTTTCAGTGTTGAGGTCAGGTAAATTTGGAATGGCTTCAACATGTTTCAACCCAGCTGACAAAAATAGGAGTCAAATGGACATTTGATCAACTTGCAATGTTTCATCAAACTAAGGATCCGATAAATCAGGTTTACATCCGACATTAAATTACCCGTAGGAGTGTACTTTTGCAGGATCTTTTTTGTAACTGTGTGTTGAAATATGCGTGTGTTTGCTCTCATGTCATACTGCATCCTGCATCTCTTGGGGCCACCTGCTTTGGTAAGACCTTACATCTTCAGCTTCAAACAACTCCCTCCAAATACAGTATCCTGGTTAGATGTTGGTAGATTGAAAACAGTACGCACATATGTATATATATATGTATAATTCTATTATTTAAACTCTAGATAATTACCTCTTTAGGATTCTTTAGGTCCAGGTTGAACTACATAGACATTCCATAACATTCCACGCTGCTCCTGGATCTTACATTGGATATATGATGTGGCAAGTACAATGTTGAAGTCCGAGGTTCACCTCCTCCACTGCTTTCTTTCCTTTAGCCTCACTTCGAGTTGTCAACACCACCGTGGCACCCGCTTTGGCCAAGCGCACTGCGGACTCACGACCCAAGCCTGAAGCAGTTGCCGGTGGTCGTTGTCGTGATATGGTTTTACCATGTTTTACCAGGGGCAAAAAGGTTTTCACAGTGGCAGTTTTAACGTTTTAACCAGGGGAGTTTTGCCCACTTGATGAGCAAACACTTGGAAATTCATAAAAATATATAAAAAATCCATCAAAATTAATGGATGCACATTCAGCCTCCTGCAACATCTGTGCACGACTTGATTTTCATGATTGGTGTCATGCGGGTCCTGTTGGATCAAGTGTTCACCACACCGAAATCTCACCGTAGAGAGCTGCAGCCTCATCCTATGTTCATGTCCTAAACCTTTGCAAATTAGTTTCGACAAAACACCAAAAACGTAGAAGAAACAAGGTCACCACGGTGTACGATCATCATTTCCTTCCTCAAAGTCCTTGCGCACACACAAACACACTTTGCATCACTTTGCTACATATAGACACCCACAACTGATATGCATCTCCAGCTGCGCCTGTGTTCCCACCAGTGATGAGAACCGTCTTGCCACTCATGGAGTTGGGTTTCGGATCAAACCTCGACAAGGACTGGGTACACTTATCCCAAAATCGATGCTTCTTGACCGCAAAACTGGATGCCTTGGGACTCCTGCCAGACGTTTCCCATCACTTTCCTGAAACTCTAACACCATTCAAAATCTGTTCCTAACATCTTCCTACTTCCCTTGCCAATGGACAACCATCTATTGATGAAGAGTATGGATTACAGGGATTGTATTCCAGAAGCAACAACAAATCTTCAAACAAGCACGCGCTGGCCATAGCTGGCCATCTATTACCGCACTATCACTTTCACAACCTTCTATATTCTTAACACCCACGCACACACAAACATAAAAGGAAACAAATAATCCCACATGAATCACACATTCTTGTGTTCTCTTTCACCCATGAATACATCAAGCTCCGGGTAACTCTGGAGGACCATCAATGGCAAACCGTTTCAAGGTCGTCAACAATAGTGCCGTACCACCCAGGCCTGAAGTAACGAGGCGAAAAACAAGGAACTCGGTCACGGTAAAAAGTCGTACAACGGGTCAATGATCCCTTCAACAAAAAATAGCTTACATATTACATTCATATCACTGTATCCCTACATAGTATCCCTGAGAAAATCATCCCCATCATATCCCCAACTCTTAGGAAAAAGAGAAAACGTATCACCGGTGAAAAATAGCTCGAGATTTTCCCAAGAAGCTTGAGCATTTTGAGCCCGATTGTGGCAGTCCGAAACACACTTCGTGGTGATGAAAAGATCAGCAGTGACCCCAATATCAAAGGCTTGACATAAGAAGTGGCACTTCCTGGGCATCCACATTAAACAACTGTGCTACTAAGGAGTTTGCAGCCGTTTCGATTGAGTGAGAAAAACATAGTGAGATCTCAGCTTGTAGAAGTGCAAGTTACCCAGCACTTTCCACCAAAGAAAAGGCATCGACATCGATAGTTGTCTCTCTCCCAGGGAACCGCCACGGCTATAGCCCGAGATACGTCCTAGTCTCTGGAATACATGCTACTAGTAAGACCGCTTTTAGTGGGCACTATTGAAGAATTTGAAAGATGCTATAACCATATATGGCAATACGTAACAATCAAGGTCTGACCTCCTTTTTCAACCAATGTCACCACACTTGCTCCATACACATCTCGGTCCCAAGGCAGGCCTAATGCCACACGTCGTGGCACTCCCTCCTCAGCTTCCGCGGATGCCGCACGAGCCAGTGCGGTTCGGCGGCGAGATGCAGTGGCCACAGCAGCAAGGCCTTGAGAGAACAAACTTCTACCAATGAAACTTATATTTAGCAAAACCGCAACTGAATATCCTTCAGAAATACATTTGGGATCCTTTGGGACATTTTCAGGGCTTGAGATGAAGCGCCTGCCACGATGCAACCCTGGTGAAGTCCTTGAAGTCTTGCAGTGCCAGGACCTGTTGTTGCTTTGCGGACAACAGCGTAGAATTCAATGGAAAACTATATAGTCAATGTAATAAAATATAATAAATATATGTTCCCCCGTTGCGCGTCCATGGCCCAGTACTACTGCTACTACTACGACTACGCAGTTGGGTAGCATAGCGCAGGGCAAGTCACAGCGACACTGCATCACATCAAATATACACATATTAGACATATACGTATATGATCACATTGATCAATATGCCTACGTGATACCTACAAACGTATCATTGTATAAATAATTACGTACAAAAATACGATCCTCCTCCTCCTCCTGCTCCTCATTAANCATCATCATCATCATCATCATCATCATCTGATTTTGGCCAAAGTGATGATCAACGCAACATTTGGGCCAACTTCACATTAGCTCTCAGCACATTTCCACACTCTGTTCGTGAGAGGTCAAGTTTCCCGACACCCTTCTTTTGGTCAACGCCTGGCTGCCCTTGAACTACCGGTGCATGGTGAGGTCTCCTTGCCTCGTGGGCCGGGTCTGTCGAGATTTTGGCCAGGAGTTGCGACATAAATGCTAGCAACATTGTATCAATGCTTATATATATATATTTGATAGTGGATGATAATGGAAGAGATGGATGACTGATTGAAGAGCTTTGGCGCAAAAAACGCATCAACCCAAGACCCAAGCTGATCAAATGCATGACCTTTCACCACCAGAATTTCTGAATAGATAATGACAGAACAGAAGAAACTATCTCAGCTCAATGGATTTCGTCTTCTAAATCTCCCAATGGGAGGATTGCTTCATCACTCCACGCCATGGTTTGAAAATAATTGAATTATAGGGATTCACCCCGGCAGTTTGGTCAAAATACCTCGGCCGTTGCGTTCAGTTGAAACACTTCGGATCACTTCTTTCTGATGGAAGAAATCCCGGACCTGGCAAAAATAACAGCTAATTAACAGTGGGAATAACAGGTGTATCTACCCGAGTATCATTTTGTACCTTTGTCTCATCCTTTGTCTTTGGTTCATCACATTTTCCGGGTTAATGATTCCATGTTTAAGTTTAAACCATATGCAGTCTGATTTCGCAGGGCATTCTCTTTACTAAAGGACCATTCAGAGGGTGAAGTCATGTGAGGCCATGTGACGTCCGGGTTAAAAATTCACCCAGATCTCATCCCGTCCCATTCTACTAGGTCACTAGGTTGGTTGTACTATCCAATCCTCACACCTTAGCAAGGCATCAAAAAATCTGGAAATGGACAATGATTTTTCAAACTTTGAAACCAAAGTCTGGGAGGCTGCTAGGTTGCAGCTAGGATTCTTGCTTTTTCACAATTTGTTTTCTGTTGAGATCCAAATGCATTTCCCCAACGGCAACAAACGCCCCACCTGCAGGGCCCAACTGGAGCTGGAAGTTCCCACCAAGGCCATGGTAGTGGCACCCGAGGTCTTTCGATAGGCAACGGCTGGCAGTCACAGGTACAAAGATCCCTGACCATTGATGAGTCACTTCACACGTGCAGTAGATGTACATGGATCCTTTCTTGCTCCGGGTATAACAAAGGTCAACTGGATGATTCAATTGGTCCCATTTGGCACCTGTTTCCTGACAATTTGATTCGAAGACTTTCATTTCCTCATGTTTCTGTGAAGTGGTTGATGTTTGCATCTCCAGTGCTTTTCACAGCGATCTTCCCACTAGTGATTATGGTGGCTGTGGCGGGATGGTCTTGATGGTGACGGTGATGATGGTGCTGATGGTGATAGGGGAGGTGGCGGCATCAACAACTACACTGACACTGATGATATTGTTGCTTATGCTGGCTGTCCAAGGTGAGCCTGACCCCAACCAATGTGAAATATGCCCAAGGTCTACAACATACCGCAACTATAGTATGATATACACGCTTTTTTTTCTCACCGACCATCGACATGGTTCAGTCGAACAATCGGCCGAATTCTCTCAGTAGGAGATGTCTGACAGAGTTCAGAAGCATCCGCAAGGAGAAGGTGTATGGACACAACTACTTCAAGCAAAGCAATTGTATGTATATAATTGTTTTGAATTATCATGCGGCAAGGGAGTGATTGATTTTCATCCGTGAGCCATCACAGGAGAACAATAACCACGCAACATAACTCCAAAAACACACACGCATTTGTGTCACGTGCACAAAGTTTTGCAATGGCTGATGAAAAAAAATGCGCACACAACATGCTTCTAACCTCATCAAGTCAAGTACAGTACTGTCCCATTGCCAATGCCGGCCTTCATCCTGGCTCCACCACTGGAGTAGCCAGCCTTCTGCGGAGGGTGCTCGCCTGTAACCCGGCCACGGAAACCGCTGAAAGGTCGGAAATCCATAGCTGGTGGTCAGTGGTCCAAATGTAGATCTGTGATTATATACTCAACGTTAACCGATATATAAATATATACATGCATGTAGATATCTTTATAAAATAATATCAATATATCACAATTATATACATATACCCAAATCCATCCAAATCCAATCACAAAGGATAATAATTAGTACCCAAAGGAACGTTTCAGCTCCCCAGGCGACACCATGTCAGTTTGGTGGAAGGTAACAGCTTGGGCCTACACTCTTGGTGTAAACGCAACTCCCCAGTCAGCTACCTTAACCCAGGGGTCAACAGCTATACCAAATCTTCTCAAAATCCAGTTGAAATATTGGCAGATCCGAAAGATCTACAGTATAGATTCTTTCAATGCCTCAACGGTAACGAATGGTTGACAAGGAAATTCCATTCACGGGGATACGAGTACCTGTATTGAATACTATTGATATTGAAAGGCTCCTTTCAGTGGAAGATAGCTAGTTTGGGTCATTTTTTCCTGTATGCATCCCGGCTGGTGATCCAATAGATCGGTAGCCGTTCAACTGACTTGGATCACACCTGACTTGGATTCATTTTGCCACTGCACGGAGCCCATCCCTACAAATTTCTGGCAAGTTGATTGGACATGTTGAGAAGCATGGTTCCTCTCTTCAACAGCAAATTGAAATCCGTCAGCAAAATGATCCTTCAGAATGAATACTTCAGAGCCATGCTTTGATGGTCTATGCTATGTTTATGCCGCTCGCTACGACTTGCAAATATAGCAATCCCGCTGGTGAAGAAGCATTGAGGAGCAAATTCCTTTTCACACACCACCTGTACCAACATTTCACCTGGAGCGGTGCTGAAATGCTTCAGCAACAACTGCAATTGATTGTGACATTCCAATATGTAACTCCGGCTTCTTGCGAAAAATCTGTACAAAAAGCAGCCATGTCGGAAACACCACCAAGCGTGTTTGGCGGTCTTGTCAGCGAGAGACAGCCGCAAACACTAATTTAAAGTGACCTGCTCTCTTATACTATACTAAAGCCATTTCTCGAAACCCAAAAATGCCGCATCTGTCACGCACTTATCAATTTTCTAATTTCATTTATATAGGTTTTCTCTTGAACCAGCAGCATAATGTTTCATTTGATGATGTTTCGAATTTTGGCAGGAATATGTATAACGTTTCATAAAATGTATCCAGAATAAGAGCATCAACATCAACATAGTCATCCAAATCCAATGAAATCCTCAAAGAATCATCTTGATTCGGAAAAATTCCACCGGATCTCTCCATACCTCGATGGTGAGATCGAATTCGTGCCGACGCGGTGACAGTATCACCCCAACGGGAGTAGTAGCTAAAACATCCCGGCCCGTTGTGACGCCCATGCCCCACCACGAAAAATAAGAAAAACTATGACTCAAGTTCTGATAAGAGAAATGCACATGCCCTCTCGGATCAAAGACAAAGAGCACGGGGTTTCACGATTGCTTCTCTGTACAGGGATTTGTAGTCTGCGTGCACCTGCATCTCTTGTTCTTGCTCAAACTTGTGCAGAGACAAACGTTGCCCCAGTTGCCACTACTGAACGTGACGATATTAGAGTTTCTTAGAATTATATGTCTTTGCCATGTATACTGAACATGGTACGTCAATTGCCAAAAAACGACATCGAATATCATTCAAGCAATTGCAGTCATTCAATCACCTCCCAAAGCCTCTGCACATCAACGGTACCTCAAACAGTTCAGGTTTCAGACCGTGAAACGAGTGGACCACGTTGCCCTGAGAAGGGTCGGCGCTCACCCATGGTTGTGCGGAGAACTTTGGCCTTGGAAGCTGGTGGTTTAGGCCCAGTAAACCCTGGAGTTGTGATACAAACCATGTAAACTATGAAACGTACAAATGAGAAAGCATCACAATTAGAATAGACTTTGGCCATGCATATCTACATATTGCATATCTATATATATATATATACAGTTTTATATAACATTCGAAATCTACCTGACATGAATACCGAACTTGAGGCTGGGCATGAGCCTCTGCGTAGATCAGAACTGTCAAGATACTTTGGACGGTGGCATGTTGGAACTTTCATGATTCATGGCAAAGTAAACTGCTTAGTGATTTTGGCATTCTAGATCTATATTCTAATCTCAATTCTGTGAGTGTACATGAATCATCCTGAATCCAACTTCTCGGACTCCCGAGTTCACAAAAATCACTGATCAAAAAGAGATCAACAAAGCCCTCTTTTCACGCTGCAGTGCATGCCATCTATCCAACCCAACTGCACCTGCGGTAGGGTTTGGTGCATCTCCACAGTGCCTAGCAAAGCTTCTGTGATGGGCCGTATGCTTAATGGGTGGTTGTGGTTAGCCTCATGGGACTGCGGTATGGACATGGGTTTCTATGGTTTCTGCTAAAGATATGTCCAGAGTACAAAACCCCCAACCGTATATAGCCACGAATTCATGCACCAATCTGGAAAGTAATAGACCAGAACTGCCCATGCAAACTATCGACTAAGTTTGTCATGGTCAGGTCCCCAACATCAAGTTCATCATCCAAAATCGCGTCCGATGAATCATCTCAGGCCATGATGGCAGTCAATATGTAGGTTTGAATGACTCTGTCATCGAATCCAACAATTCCAACCCATAGAAAAATTCCTGTATGTGGACAAATTGGAAAGGTTCCTTTTTTGTTCATTCACAATTTGAGGATGTTTTTTCCTCCTCTTGCCCTAGTTTCGCAAAAGAAGTCTGTGCACCTTGTGCCAAATCGAAGGATTGCAGCTGCACTGGAAAGGACTGTGCCTGTGGGAAGACCTGTAGCCATTTCAGAGCACAGGTATCAAGGTAGACCGTCCCTTGGCTAAGGGGAAAAACATGAAAAAACAATATCATGGGTAACATCGGTAACATCTCTAGTCTCTAGTGATATACTGGTGGGCACTTGCTAAACTTCTAGTAACCATGTCATACAATGCAATGTTCATGAGGTTCACCAGAATCAATATTCTGCAATGTACTGGTGCATTACCAACCGCCTACTGTAAGTCGTTGGGACACTTTACTGTTGAAATTTTTGAAGTTCTGAGAGTGGGGCAGCCATGCTCAAGATGGAACCAATAATCAAAGTGGAGATGGTAGCAATGACTGTTCTACATAGTGTCCAGAAGTCGGCGGCTGTACAGAACATTTGGTAGTTGATTGGTAGTTGATCACATTCACCAATTCTATAGATCTTGAAGTCGTTTTGAGAGGACCCCAAAGATCAGCCACCATCTGTGCAAGTGCGATTCAGTTTGCAAAGGCTTTATGCTCCAAAGGGTCTCTCAAACACTCTGACTCGGCAAAAACTTATTCCGACATTGTCACTGGTGACAGTGGCCCCTTGTGTTCATCATTGATTTCGGGATGCATCTCCTACATCTGCTGGAGTGCTTCCAGTTGGGGGAGAGAATTAGCATTTGAATACATTTGGAAATCTGGGCTTCGCACTGGACAGTAAAATCAGAAAGAGAAGCACCCGGTATGGTACAGTAGGGCCGAAAATAATCCAATCCCCAAACTTGGATGGAAAAAGAAAGCTTTCACAATCTGTGGTTCCACAGCATGGTTTCCCAGTATTTTCCTTTCCCACCAAGACTGTCCAAAACCGGGGATTTGGCTTGCGCTGGTTTGTAAGTCTACAGTATGCCCTCAAACATCAAACCATGAAATCCGTCAATCAACCATTGGATCCTTTAGCATCTTTAGATATCTTTAGCTAGGTGCCCTTCCATTCAAGCTCAAGCTTCTGTATGAAAGGACTGTGATCCAGGTAGTGATTGCGCGCTGAAGGAGGCCGCCGCTCGAGGCACCGAAGGAAAGTTGCGTGGCGCATGCGAAAAGTAGGGGCTCTGCGCGGCTTGGGTCTGAAACAGGGCCTGCAGCGTCTGGGCTGTCAGGCCTGTGATCTGTCCTCCTGGAAGAGTAGATCAACATTTCAGGTTTTTGATGAAACATCCAACCGTGCCAGTGATCAGGATGGCTTTTGTTAAAAGGCTTCCATTGAAGCTTCAAATTTCCTGCTGTATTTCTGGGGAAGATCCCAGGCGACCCGAAACACTTCGCCTGTGGCTCAATGGTCGTGGCTTCATCCCGTTCAAGCGCATAACGCAGTTGTGCATCCCGCATGACGTCGTAGCCCATTGGGCCGCTAGGCACCATAGGCCTGAAGTTGAACGAAGGCATCGGCATTTGCGGTGTGTGTAGTTCTGAAATCATGGGAGAAAGCTTGAGAAGCGCGCCCCATTCCTCACCCGTTTTCACAAGTAACTTTATAGTCCCAAACACGGTTGCAATATCCGAATGATGGGCAGGGACCACATTGCTTTGGCAATACTTTCTCAAAACAACGTAATGTAATTAAACATCAAAACTATGGTAACTATGGCTTCGCCAGACTCAAATGAGCAGCTCACAGACCCTCCATGGTTCCAAAACTGTTCCAAAGATAGTCAAGAGATTATTTACAGGTGATGTAGATCAAATACAAACAGGGATCTGAACATCACACACCTTGATGTCCTACAAACCATCCACTAAATTCCATCTTCATTTTGAGGGTTCCTGCCGTGGATTTACCATGATCTACCATCCCCATCCATCCCCCAACTTCGCACAAGCCTGTCCATCGGCCGGCTGGGCGGACAAGTTGTCCTGTAGCTGAAAGAAATCGGATTCACAAAATCCAAAATTCCGAGAAACGAGAGAAGAGCAAACCTCCATCTTGGCATTTTGGCCCCAGATTGGATTTCTTCATATTTGTTAAGCACAGCAGCATAGCGCGTAAGGGTCCCCACACTTTCTACAGATCAATTAGGCTTTGTGCTTGGTTTAAAGCTATGTCGTGAAAACATGTGAAAACAAGTATTTGTAGTCGATTTGGAGCATTCTGCTTCCCAAGACTCTGGAGTCCAATAAATACACAGCAGTCTCTATTTTGGCAGGTGCATTGCAAGAGCAAGCTCCCAGTCCCTCACAGGTGTTTGGACACAAAAAGAATGCCCTGATGCAAGAAGAATTGGGTAGTGTACAATGTACAACGTAGCCTTGCCCAACACAGAGCAGAACTTGACATGTCATAAGAACAACTTCATCCAATGTATTCACAGATTCTTGGAAACATATATAATGTGGCGGTTGTTTTTGGAGGATTCCCCACGTTTTTGGGTCGGCAGTTTCCGTTCCATATGGTTTCCCGAATAGATATGTCATCTCTCTTTGTCTCTCTTTCTGTTTCAACAACCTGTTCCCAGTAAAAACAGCACACCCCCGCGAAACCAACATGAAAGCTCAACATCCTAGGAAAAAATCTCCAAACCCAAATGAATTCTTGATTTCTTGGAAGTTCCAACTTTCAACCCTTGGTTTTAACTCCACCGAAAGCCGCCTGCATGAGGTGAAGCCTCAGTGAAGGATTTTTAAGCATCGTTGTTTCACATATCTTCCCCCAAAACCTATGAACCCGAATAATTATCTAGTTTTTCTAGAAAGGTTTGACAGATGATTGTCATATTCTGTATGAGATTGTGGGATGTCTTATTAGTTCCCTGCAGGGAGTGCTCTTGTGCGAAGATGGGAAATGCTGTTGGAATCTGATTGGGAAATGTAAGGAAACATCGTGGGGTACATCTTGAAACAGGCCCAGTAGTTTTACACAAACAGGTCTCTACAAGTTTCATTTCTGCAGGGGACACTTTCATAATTCAAAGGCCTTGTGTGGAAAAAAAGTCAGCTGAGGTCGTAATTTGTCCAAATTCATTAAGCCAGACACTTTCCCAAATATCAAAGCACACCTGGTCTTAAGTCATTTTTGAATATTTTTGAGACTTTCCCGCTTTCACATGAGCAGCCTCAAAGTCTAAAACCTACATCTTCAGTGACGAATCCACCCTTACAGTCAATGATTGTGTTGAAGGGTTTAGATTTAGATCATTTGACCGTGTAAAAGAGTCCGTATATTTGTCAACAGTCATTAAGCCTTCGGTGCAAGAAAAACATATAAAGCACACAGTGGCTTGACACTGCTTCCCAAAGATGCCCCCCGCCTGCGTCGGAGCATACGTCGTAGTCTGACAAATCCAACGGCGTCACTGTGCCACGTGCCATCAAAGCAGCACGGCTATTGGCCTGCAAACAGTGACTTTGTGCAAAAAAGCTTGGAAGTGAAACACTAACATCTTGCTGTGTACTGTCGATATTTTTTTGGAGTGGACATTTTTGGCATTTGCGGCAAATCGTATCTGGTCAGAAGCAGCCTTCTTGGATATCCCAACCGTTTCATCACCCCGTTGCCACACCTCCCATGTGGAGCCGGTGGGTTTTGGCAGCGCTGCTGGTGCTGCTTGGGCCTTCATGCTTGACCTGTGGGACCAAGGTTGAAATGGAGATTCTGAGATGCTGGTGTGACAAGTCGAATCTAATTATAAGGAATTCATGGGAAATAAATACACCATCCTTGGCTCCAAGTCACTCCGCTGAATTAACAGTGGTTAGGTTTACACCCTGGAAGATTAACATGGAACCTACAAATCACCCATTTAGAAAGGAAAATGATCTTCCAGGCCTCCATGATTATGTTCCATGTTAATCTTCCAGGGTGTATGTGCCCGATCATGGAACTGGCAAATGGATGCAAATCGCGCAAACTTGTAAAGAAGACTTGTCTCGGAGTCTCGGAGGGAGCTATTCTCCAAAAGTTGCCATGGTAAACTATTGGAGCAGCTGTAAGTGTGTTAATATCACATGTACAGTATCAAAAAATAAAAGCAGCATTGCCACCAAAACAAACTTCTTGTCAAGCAACTGACACATGAATATATCAATAACTTTGGTTGCCTTGATTTCCGTTGAAATTTGATCTGGCATGATATCGCTCTTGATTCTTGGTAGGACAACAAAAGCTTGAGAACTACCAAAATCAAAATTTGACAGGACGTAAGCATTTCCCTTATTCTAAACTCTTGTTTACTCCCCGTTTGATATTTATATTGAGTTTCCAAACAGATACTATTATAAAGATCGGGAAAGCGCTGCAGCTGCTACAGTGTACAGTGGCTACACCACCACCACCACCACCACCAACAACAACAACAACAACAACCACAACAACAACAACAACAACCACAACCACAA